>JAJLYH010000119.1:0-43107 GCA_030571675.1 Arxiozyma telluris
AGCAGCAGCAAAAGTTTGGTTTTTGTCTTTTTTTGGGTCTCCCCAACTGCTGCTTCTTTTGGCGACAGGCGGTGTGACGTAAGATTCCTTTCTCCTTCCCCCCCCCTTTTTTTATTAGTATTATTATATTTATTGTTTGAATTCCTGCGGCTGCGGCTGTGACTGCGGCTGTTCAGTGGGGTGTCCTGGTGTCGTTGGGGAGGAGTGGGTGGGTGTGTGGGTGTTGTGGCAGGTGACTTTCCTTCCTCCCCTCCGCCTGTTGTTGGGCAGTCCGCGGATCGGAGGAGGTCTAGAACCCTGCCGCCTCTGTTCTCTTTCCGCGGGCGTTGGGATCGAAATATAACGTACAATATACACGTTAGCACGACACAATGTGTTTCTCTACACAATATTTGCGTCTCTCCGATGCAGACATTTATAAGAGTGAAAAGAAAAGAAAAGAAAAGAAAAGAAAAGAAAAACAAACAATCGTTGTCTGTTGTGTTGTAAAAATTATTATATACATGTTGATATATATACATATATATACATGGTTAGTAGAATGTGTGAATGCCCTTTCTATTCGAACAGTATTGTTTGTTCCCCCATACGCATCTGTTAACAAAGCACTCACTCAGACTTCTGGGCTCTTGTTTGTGTTTTTCTTTCGTTTTCGTTTTCTTTTCTTTTCTTTTTTCGCTTGTGTTAAAAGCTTTTTCCAAGGGGACAGGGAATTGTATTAAAGGGGTTTCTCTCAACTGCAATCGATCCATTCTCCTTTTTCTCGTTGCGTTGCCATAGTGTGTGTGTTCTAGATTCTTGGCCATCGTCGATTCTACGGTTTCCTCTCACTCAGTGTTCGCAGCACTCGAGCCACCGGTGGTCGTGGCTGCAGTGCTGTTGCCGCTGCTGTTTCCCTCGTTCCGGTTCGTGTTCGTGTCGCCCGGCAAGCCTAAATGTGACCATTCATCCGGCGTCATTAAACCCCGTTCCATTCTACAACGGAGATATTCCTTAGCTAGCAGTCTGCAATTTGGTGCATTCTCGTTACTCACCAGTTTCATACACTTCAAGTATCGTACCATCATGTCTCGACATTCTCCTTCGTGGTCTAACGGGAATGATCCACGTTCTGGTGGCGTTGGTAACAGCGCTCTCATGGAATTCCCTGGATTCCCGCTCATCTTAGTGTGTTCCTGTGTTCCTGTGTTCCTGTGTTCGTGGGTGGTTTCTTCTAGTCTTACATATATATATCTAATTGTCACTACCTCAACAGAGTCTGAAAAATAGAAAGAAAAAGAAAAAAAATAAAACGTATCCTTTCAATCTTTCTCTTTGTTCTTCTATTTTTCTTTCTTATATATACATACATATATATGATACATTTTTTGTATACTGCGTTTTTTTTTTATTCTTTTCAACGGCCCGTTCTCTTGTTTTTCCTCCTCCCCCCCCCTTTTGGTGGGACTGTCGTCGCAAACGGAGAAGGGAGATGGAGGGGGAGCAAATAAATATTTATGAAAAAAATAGAAATAATAAAAGAAAAAAAAAAATACATCAGACTTACCAAATTCATCATCACTATACATATATATATATACACGCGCGCATCTACATACATACATACATACATACATATATATATATATATGAGAAAAGGTAAGGCAAATAAAAAATAATTATAACCGAATTAAAAGACTTTTTCCTTTCCCCTCCCCATATCATGGTCTTAATCTCTTTGGATCTCTTGGGAACAACGAGGAACGTCTAATGTTTTTCAAATCCAAGAAAAACATAACGATTCTCTCCAAACCAAAACCAGCACCTCCGTGTGGTGCACACCCGTATGTAAATGACTCAACGTAATCCTTCAGGCCTGGATCTTCTGGGGACAGGCCGTGCGCTTTCATTCTCTCTCTCAATAACTCTGGGTCGTGGATACGTTGGGCACCGGATAGAATCTCTTCACCTCTCATGAAGAAATCGTAGGAATTGGAATAGTTCGCATCCTCCGCGTCCGGCATCGTGTAGAATGGTCTGATAGCCAATGGGAACTTGTCTAAGATGTAGAAGTCCGTGTCATACTTCTCGCGCACTAACTTACCAAGCAACTTCTCATTCTCCGTCGACAAGTCTTCGAAGTCCCCGATCTCCTTGCCTGCCTCTCTTAGCATAGCGATACCTTCCTTATATGTAAGCTTGACCACTTCACCGTTCTCTGGCAACTTGAATTCCTCCATTGGAAACTGTTTACGAACCAACTCGATCTCTTTGCCGAATCTATTCTTCAACTCTTTGAAGATGAATAAACATAACTCGCTTAGCACATCCAACACTTCGTGGTAGTGCTCCTCAAAAGTCATCTCTAAATCAAGACCTGTGAACTCCGTCAAATGACGGTGTGTATTAGAATTCTCAGCACGGAAAACCGGGCCGATCTCAAAGACCCTTTCGAAATCAGCAACCATCAATTGTTGTTTGTAGAACTGTGGGGATTGCGCCAAATACGCCTTGTTTTTGAAATACGTGACTTCAAATACGTTGGCACCACCTTCAGAGGCAGCACCCAGCAACTTTGGTGTATGGATCTCCGTGAAGTTTCTTTGCAACAAGAACTCTCTGAACAATGAACAGACACCACTTTGGATCTTGAAGATTGCTTGGTTGGTCACAGTTCTTAGATCGATGACACGGGCGTCCAATCTGGTGTCCAAGTTGACAACCGGCAAACCAGCGTCTTCGGCCTCTTTCTCGGAACGGGAGGCATCTTCCAAAAGGATCGGCAAGGTCTCTGGTGTCTCAGAGACTGTGAAAATCTCTTTGACATGGATCTCTAAATCTTGAATAGTGGCGCTCTTAATCAATTCGTCGACCTTTGTAACGACACCACGGACAAGGACAATACTCTCTAAGTTCAAAGAGCCACACCATTTGACCATTTGTTTGGATATCGAACCATCTTCCTTGTTGACTTTGACAAGACCTTGGATCAATTCAGACTGTTGTCTAAAAGTCAAAAAGGTTAAAGTGGCACCTTGTTGTCTAGTGTTATGGACACGAGCTCTGAAACAGACTTCTTTGCCAACATCGGTCTCACTGTTCAACTCAGTAAATTTGATTCTCTTTTCATTTGTACGGGTGGCACTTTGGATTAATGGCAACTTACCATAATGAGAGGAGGCAGTGTCAGATAATTGGTTAGCCCTTTCACGTTCCAATTTTTCCTTCTCCAATTGTGCAGCACGTTCGGCTTTCTTTTTCAATTTTTCTTGCTCTTTCAAATACTTCTTCATTGCCTTCTTAGATAATGGCTGGCCATCTTCGCCCAAAATGACTGGGACTTGTTCAGTCTTCTCAGTTGAGGCTTGGACATTTTCAACTGGTTTATTGGTCTCTTCTGGCATCTTTTTGTTTTTTCTATTTTTAAACTCTGCTAGTTTATGTGTGAGTGCCCTCTCTTTCTCCTCTTCTTTCTTTCTTTCTTTTTTTTTCCTGTTTTACACGCTCTTGAAATAAGATATTACTAAATCTGTATAAGGATTGTATGTAACAAGAGGGGGGTGGGGTGAAATATTTGTGTTAGCTTACTGTGTACAACTCGGCCAGTAGTAATTGAATGAAAAAATGGATATTGGATCGTCGAGTTTTCTTCGTCGGGTCTTCGAGTCATTCGTCCTCGCTGTTTCTCTTGTTTGAGGACAAGCGAAGAGAAAAAAAAAAAAAAAATTTTTTTCCTTCCCTTTTTCTCTTTATTTTTTTTTGTCTTTTGGTCAGCTCGAGAACGTCGAGCGAGGGATGTTTTCTGTCCAAAAATTAGGGGAGGAAAAAAATAAAAAAATAAAATAAAATAAAAAGACCCTAACAGTTTTGTTCACTCAAGGGTATCCCAAAAGGAAAAAGAATAAACAAACGGGGGCAAACCCTAATTTCGTGACACGAAAAGCCATCCGCGTCGTTCGTTGCACGTCGTACTCACCCAACTTTTAAAACCCTGTCCCCTAATCGGAGAGACTTCCTATTTTCTCCCGCCTAACACCGAATCTCCAGTTTTTGTTTTCCTCCGAAATGTCACCACTTTGTCCACCCGTCAATTTTTTTTTTTCCCGCTAACGTCGTGTCTTCGTATCATAATACAATAGGATTGTTCCAGTTCGTAGGTTTTTGTTTTGTGTTTTGCAGCTGTCTTTCCTTTCTTTTTCTATTGTGAGAAAATTTTTTCTGTCTTCGATGTTTCAAAAACAAGATCAGATTTTTTTTTTGTTTTTTTTTTTTTTTTTTTTTTTTTTTACTTCTTATTTTTTTTTTTTTCTTGGTATTTTAGTATCCCATCTCCAACTTTCTTCCATTTGTACATGTATATATATTTAGTTATTTAGTTATTTAGCTATTAAGTTATTTGCTTATTTTTTATATGTAATTGGTATCATTTGACTTGTTATTAGATCTTTTCCTTCAAAAAAAAAAATAAAAAATAAAAAAAAATAGTATTTAGTTGTTGTCGGTTTTACATATATAATTTTTTTGTATCATCCAAACACGTATCTACTCATACCCCACATACATCATCGATTTAGGTCTATAGATTCCTTTATATGTCGTAACTTTGATTTTTAATTAATTAAGAAAAATACTTTTTGTTAGTTTAAAAAAAAAAAATACATAGCAAAAGAAGGTTAATTGGGTATATAAAATAATAACAACAAAGGTATTACATATCTATTTCAATAACCAAGTCAAAGAAGAGGGAAAATAGGAATCCCAAACATTCACCTCTTTTTATTTTTATTTTTATTTTTTTTTTTTTTGAGGCTCAAAATTTAAAATGTCCTTCTATTATAGCAACCAGTGTAATGAAAATCATAAAGTATTAAATATTGGATACGTACTTGAATCATACCACTGTCTCTCGCCTCAATTGGATTCTAAAGTTAAAATTCTTTCTCTGAAAAAACATGAAATAGTCTTTATTCTTGGTATCTCGAAGAAAGGTTGGGTAGATGTCATTACGATTACTGAAGGTAGAAATTTGTGTAGAGGCTGGTTCCCGCAAAATTACATTAAAACTATAAACGACGTTAAGACAAAAAATTCACATTTCAAGAAATTATCTAATTTCCTCTCTACCTCGAATTCTCCCACTTCTTATTCTTCTTCTTCTTCGTCTTCTTCTTCACTTGATGGCACTTCTTTTCCTGAATCTTCAACAGTGGATAAGGATAAAACATTGACAACACAAACTCGGAGCCTCGACCCTATTGAAAAAATAGATCCGTTATCTATTTGGAGTTTTACTAATCATACCTATAAAAATAAAAATAAAAATAAAAATAAAAATAAAAATACAATTAGTCATACCGATAAACATGATAGTGCAAATCCTATGAAACCCTCTATGGGAGTAGGATTTGATCTATTGAAAGACTACAAATTATGTACAAGGACACAGATTGAAAACGACTTTTACAACCAGCGATTATTGCCAAAGCACGAGATCCGTAACACACCTATAATTTGGCAGATAATGGAAAATGACCAGGACAAGAATCAGAACAAGAACCATAGATTGATATACTATAATCATGATTTAAAAATATATTGTCATGAATTGCCCGTTTTGGTCCATCAAATGTGGGAAGGGGAAAAGCTCGGTTCAATGGTTAATTCAAAGGATTCGAAATTGCATTTATCTGAAAGTGATACATTCATTTTAAATCCAACCGATTCGCTTTCAATTTTAGATATATTTGAAAACGTGTTGTATTGCTCCTCTCTATTGAAAAAAGTGTTGTTGACAAGAGATAAATTGAAAATATCAAAATATTTAAAATCGATGTCTTTAACTGTGACTTACATTACTTTGATTATAAGACATTTCGAACCGTTTTTCTTATCTTCTGTGAAGAAAGAGTTACGGCAATTATTAAAATCAATTTTAAAATATTCTTCATTAATTAAATTGAATGCCAATATTCATTGTACAAAGGATTTATTCCAAAATTTTTCTAATGCTAATTCTAACTCTAATTCTAATGTTGCTATTGGCAACAATCTGCAATTTATCTACAGAAATAATCATAGCACTTTTAATACATCTGATACCATGAATACAGACGTGTCACCATGTTTTGCAAGATTTTGTAGAGATAGACATGATAGAAATGATTCTGTCACAACTAATGAAACAATATTTTCAAACAATACATTGATACAACCATTGAGTTCATATAATACTCAATTTTATAACCGTAATACAAGTATTTCATCCATATATAGTAAAAACAGTACAATAGATTTATCTCCAAGACGAACCTCAGCAATGTTTATTAATGTGGAGACTTTTCAAAGAATTAAGGATTTGATGTTTGCTCATATTGATAGTTTACAAAATTCGATCCAATTATTATTTTATTTTATTAATAATTGTGTTAAGTTGCCTGATGAGCGTGCGTTATCTTTACCACAACTTTTTCCCAGATTTTTTACTGATTCCCATGGTAAGGAAAATTGGTCAAATTTAATTGTAAATCATTTAACTACAAGTGACTCTGTTACGACCATGTCTACGGTCGATGGTTTATTTTCTAAAAAATCAGTCACTTCATTATCCAGCATGACATCTGCTGGGTCGGTTGATACAGAGAATGCAGTGGGTTTGAATGTCTCTCAATATTTAAAGGACAATTTACAGCAAACAACGAATGAAAATGAATCGCCTGTGGTAGATCTGAATAGTACTGTGTCAAAAAATAAATCTTTTGCCGCATTGTCATCAAATATGAATATTGTTGGTAAATTTTCATCAGACTTCCCTGCAGCAACAGTGCCTTCTTCATCATATTTTGGAAAGAATTCGAAACTATCGTTCAATAAATCTGACCCTTTTATTGATAGAAGTAGATATCGTAATTTGCTCACTAAAAAAAGAACAGAATTTAGAAATAAAATATATCCATTAAATCGTGATACATTAAATATTATGATGATCAGAAAGGAAGCTATACATGACAATATGCTCAATTTCCTGATATCCACTTCGGAGTCTAAACCAAATATCAATGAAGTATTAAAAATTTACACTGAATTAAATGATCATAATGTTAATATTTATATTGTAGAGCATTTGGATTTAACCTTCTTTGCTAATTTGAAGAGTATTATAGATAACGGAGATCCCAATGATGAAAACATTAAGATATTGAATCATTCTACTAGTAACATTATGTTTTTAATTAATAATTATCTTGAGGTGAAACAATGGTTCCATGATATATCGATTGAGTTGACAATGGTAACACAGGAAGTCACTCTGGAGGATTCAAAAGTATTCCAATCAATGTTACCTTTTCGTGGAGTTGGGTCGATGGAAAGTATTCAGATTGATGACCTTAATTTCTCAAGAAATGGGTTTCAAGAAAATAAGGATGCCTTTAAAGATGATCGGCTTGCAATGCACATTTATGAACAATTGGTTGAGGATAATGTGAATTCAGAAGCTGTGGAGATCCTAAATATATATGATGCATTTAAATATGTTTATTCGAAATATTACGATATCAACTGCATGGCCTATACTGCAGTAGAAAAACTATTGGAGGAAAAAGAGAGAATTATAAACTATTGTGCAAGAACTATGCAAGACACATTGATTGTTGAATTGCAAAAAAGAGAATTTAGTGACGTAGAGTGGTTTGAATCTAATTTTATTAAGGAAGTTAGTTTTAATCCAACTGTTTTAAATACAGGTGGATCCTATGATGATATTTCTCCATGGTACATAAAACCCGACACTGCGGCACCAATTATGTTGGATCAAACAGGCAGGAACATCAAATATGCTACCAGAGATGCATTAGTAAACTATTTGCTATTTAGTAATTATGATGGCTCGATAGATACAAAATTTATGCATGTTTTTTTATTAACAATTAAAAGTATGTTTTCCTCCACAACAGAAATGTTATTAACAATTATTGATAAATACCATTCAAAGCCTCCAGAAGGTTTAACATATAATGAATATACTGAGTGGACAGAGAAAAAATTAATTCCAATGAAAAAGAATGTTGTTAAGGTATTAGCAGAATTTTTGAAAAGATATTGGATCTCTGTCTATTGGGAACCAAATCTAGAAGTGATACTTATGGAGCTGTCAAGTCAAATTGAAACAGACAACATCGATGGTTCTGATCGGTTGTTGGTTAACATTAAAAAAGTAATTCGCAATTGTAAGAGGGCTATCGTTCACGATCCAAAGGAGGCATTGAATTGTAGTAATCAAATACTTGTTCCTTCGAGGAGTATGAAGAATTTAAAACTTTCTAATATTGCATCAGCTCAATATGCACAACAAATTACTTTAATCAATCATGAAATGTATTGTAAAATTAGTGCTTTTGAGTGTTTGGATAAAATATGGGGGAAACAAAAGAACAATGGTTTTGGAGGTTCCGAAAATATCAGTAAATTTATTGAACATGCAAATTGTATGACTAACTATGTTTCTTACAAAATTGTTAGTCAAACTGATATTAAAAAGAGAGTCAAGGTCATTAATTATTTTATATCAGTTGCACTACATTGTCAAAGAATGTGTAATTTTGCCACTTTGACAGCTATTCTGTCAGGTTTATATTCATCCCCAGTTTACAGATTAAAAAAGACGTGGAAGGAAGTTTCTGATGAATCAAAAGAAATCCTACAAAAATTAGACGATTTAATGGATTCTAAGAAAAATTTTTTAAATTATAGAATGTGTTTAAAATCAATTTCTGAAAAAGTTGCATGTGTTCCATTTTTTGGTGTATATTTATCTGATTTAACGTTTGCAGATGCAGGAAATCAAGATTCTTCTGAAATGATTAATTTTCATAAAAGAGTGATGATTTACGACATTATTGATAAGATTGAAAGCTTCCAAAAGAGAAATTATTCAAGTGTGTTAGCTAAAAATAACGATATACAAGCTTTTATTCTTGAATCATTGGAAGGTGTTCCTGATCTGGATGAACAATATCGATTATCCTTGCAAATTGAACCAAGAGATAACTCGAAAACACAAAGAAGAACTAAGACCATAACCACTACTAAATTATGGAAAAACAGACCTAGTATGAAATTGTTTGGATAAACAATTAGAAACTTCAAATGTTGCATATTTGCATGTATTATATATATAGAGATTGTGTGATATTTATTTGATAATGATAGAGTACATATTTAGATTTCAAGTAATTGTAAAAATGCTTAATAATTAATGATATTTATGATGGCATGTTAGATAGTGATTATATATTTACTCAGGGGAGATGTTGTTCATATAACAGATAATTGAATGGAAGGGAAAACTCTTGTAAGCAGTTTTCAAGTATTACACCATATGTAATTATAATATTGTTCAAATTTGTACCGGTGTTGGGTGGAACTATGTAAAATGGACTGTTATCATAAATGACAAGTTTCTACTCTATTTAATTTCATGTTGATTCATGGCTTTAATTCAACTGGCTACCATGTAAGTTAACGAGAATAAAAAAGCTTTTTTAAATATCATATATGTACGTATGCATAAACCTTCTTGAAATTATTTTTTTTAATAAAATTGATATTTAAAGAACTGTCTTTAAGTGTACTAAAGAGTCTACCTCCGTTTCGTTGTGTGTTCAGTACTAGTAGTCACATCTGTTAAAACATTATTTTTATTGATTTAATTGACTTTTCGCTAAATTCACGTTTTATCGGCCGATGTTTTTTCTTTTCAAAAGGTCTGTAAAGTCAACTAAATTGCGTAAGTATTCAAAAAACTGTAGTATCAAAAAAAGAATACCTACGAGAAGGATAAGCCTAGTGGTTATTACTGTTGTATTTCATTTAGCAGTCTCAATTAATAGAAGAACTAATTATATACTGTGGAATTCCTTCTACTTTTTCTTCTACCACACTATCCTATAAAGTGTTTCTAACACGTAAGTTGTTATAAATAATCACCGTGGTTATTCTCGATAGAACAATAATGTTTAAGCAACTCTCTCAGCTGGGTAAAAATATAACTGATGAGTTACAAAAGGGATTATCTGACGAATTATTAGCTGTCAATGGATCAGATACCAACTCAGCGTCAAATGGATCCAATACAACTTCACCTAGTAATATCGATAAGAACTTGCCTGCGGACATTCAAACAAAATTAAGGAAGTTTGAGAAGTATGAGTCCAAGTATCCGCTACTACTAAATGCTTATAAGAATGAGAAATCGAAAAATGAAAAGTTAGAAGTTTTACAGAAAATATTAACTGAAAATACACCTATTTCAGATTTTAGTGATATTGAAACATCATTGCCTGGCTATTTTGAGGATATTAATAATAAGTTTAACATTTTAAATGAAGAAATTAAAAGGTTAAACAAGTTACAAAATGCAAAGGATGAACCGTCTAACACTACTGAAGTTCCTACTAAATTGCAGGATGACGCATTGATTGAAAAATATAAAGCAGAGATAGAAGAATTAAAATTGAAATTAGATAAATCGAAGGGCGATGAAAAAACTAATCAAGAAACCAATGAACTTTTGAAAGCACAAAGAACTGAAATTGCTAATTTAAACAAAAAAGTATTATCTATCAATACCAAACATGAACAAGAGGTAAACACTCTTCAAAGACAGGCTTCTAATCAATTAGAAGAACTGAAATCTAAATTGCAATCTGAATTAAATGATTATAAAAGTCAACTGAGTAGATCTATAGAAGAAGCAAAATCATATAAGAAGCAAATTGACGAATTTAATTCCAAAGTGTCAGATATAGAAACTGAATTAAAGAAAGAACGTGATAGCACTACATCTCTACTAGAGCAGAAAAACAACGATATTAACAAAATATCTGTAGAACTTGAAACGTCGAAAGAAAAAATCACTGAATTGACAAAAATGATATTTGATAAGGAAACGGAAATTGCCAATGTCAATTTAGATTTATCTCAGAAGATAGAGGAAATAACTAAACTAACAGAGCAAAATGTAAATTATTCTAGTAAAGTGGAACAATTAGAAGAACAAGTTGAGTCACTTAAGAAGGAATTAGAGAATAAATCTCTAAAGAATAATATATCTCAACCAGTAATGGTTACTTCAAATGTACAATCTACTGGACCAAAAAAGAAAAGGAACAAAAAGAAAAATAAGAAAGGCAACCAAACTACACAGAATATTACAAGCAATGTAACATCTCCTGAAATAAACACAACCTCAAATTCTGATTCCTTATTATCTGATCTTTCTGGTGACAATGCTGAACTATTTAAACAACAATATGAAAGTTTATTGAAGGATTTTGAAGGATTTAAGAGAGAACATATTAATTGTGAAGACTGGAAGTCCAAATTGGAAACTTTGGAAAAGGAAACAAATACAAAACAAGATATTGTTCAAAAAGAACTTGATGAAGTAAAAAATGTCAATTCAAACCTTATGGAAGAATTACAATCTCTTAAAACACAATTACAGGCAAAAAATATTGAAGTTGAAGAAGTCCGTGATATGTTAAGAGAAGTGGGCAATGAATTGGTTGATGCGAGGGACCAATTAAAAGAAGCAAATAATGAAAACAAGGAGACCTTGAAATTACAAGAGGAGATCAAAAAAATGGAAAATGATATCACAATTTTTAAGAAAAAGGAAGGTGAGTTACTAAATACCATTACTTCTTTGAATAAAGATATTTCTGAAGCCAAAAAACTACAAATGAAAGAAAAAAATGATTCACAACAGGAGATTTCTTCTTTAAATTCAAAGCTTGCAGATTTACGAAACCAAAATAAAATTTTGAATACACACTCCAAGGAGCTTACAATCCTTAAGACAAATCTGCAACAGAAAGAGAAAACAATTACTTATCTTGAAAAGCAAGTAAAAGATTTCACTATTACACAGGAGGCTATTAAAAAGAATGTTGATACATTAAAAAGGGATAATTTACAATTGACAAATAGAAATGAATTACTTAAAAAGGAAAATGAATCATTAAATAATGAGATTAAGAATAATAATCATTCTTACGAAGAACATCTTAAAGAAAATGGGAAATTATCAGAAAGATTGTCCATTTTACAGGAAAAGTATGACGCATTGCAAGATATCAAGAGTAATTCTAATGAACAAATTAATTCTATTAGAAGACAATGTGAAGAATTAAATGTTAAATTAAAGGAATCTAAGAAAAGAACTATATCATTAGAAAATGAGTTAAATGAGTATACAACACTTATCCAAGATAAAACTAAAGAATTAGATACAATGAGAAGGCTTTTATCTGACTTGCAAAATGAAGACAACGAAAGACATCAAAACTTAGAAACCAAAATTTCTATATTGTCGGATGAGAAATCGAGATTGGAATCACAACTAGCGTTACAATATTCGAAGTACACTAGAGAACAACAAGAATTGAAACATAGTAATGACGACTTGCAAGCTGCAAATCAACAACTGACTCATAAATTAAAACAGTTGAATGCAGAAATTAAACAGCTTAAGGAGGCAACCAGTGCTATTCAAAATACTACAGTAGATAACACAGAGAGCTCAGCTGATCTTGAGAAAATAATATCCAATCTTAAAACGACATTATCTAAGGCAGATATTAGAATCCATGATTTACAAAAAGCAAATAATCAATTATTGGACACTAATAATAGTATCAATAAGAAGCTTGATAAGTTAACAAGATCCTATAAATTGTTATCTTCACAGTATAATGCTCTAAAAGAGGCCAAAGCAGAAGTGAATTGTAGAATAAGTAGATCAGATTCAGTTAATTCTCAAATTTCAACATTACCTACTTCTGTCAGAGAGAGGTCATTCAGTAACTTATCTAAAGGTTCTACTAATAGAGAATCAATACCTGACTCATCAAGACAAAATGAAACTGAAGCTGAGAAAAATGAAAAGATTGCATATATTAAAAATGTATTGTTAGGTTTCCTCGAACATAAAGAACAGAGGAATCAATTACTCCCAGTTGTCTCTATGTTACTACAACTGGATAGTAGTGATGAAAAAAGACTTTTAGCATCTATTAATTAGGTCATTTGTATACTATAAATATATATATATATATTATGTTCTAATAAATTATTCATTATGTATTTTGAATGTTAGCCAATCAAAAAATAACGGCAAAAAAGAAAATAAAGAAAGTGGATAAGGAAACAAGTCTGGCAAATATGTAAGGAAAAAAATATAAAAGACATCTTTTAAACATCAGTGTTAAATAAAATAAAATGGTGTACATTTGATCCTTAGTTGATAGGAAATGTTCTGATATAATCAATTCCTCCTGCACATTCAGCGACAGTTAATTGATTTTCACCGATAATCCTGTTAACATTTATTCCCACTTCAACTGTCTTATCGACGCCATCGTGTTCCAGTAGCAATCCTGTACCAATCTTTGTCCATTCTTCTACATCCCTATATATTTGTTCTTCTGATTTGATAGGACGGTTCGAGATTAAACTCCAGTCGAAAGAATCACGGTCCCATAGGACTGCTTGTAAGCCAAATTGTCTGGTTATAGCTCTGACCCTGTCATCAATTCCACCATATGGTGGTCTAAACCATTTAGGATAATGACCACCTGTAGCATTCATTGCCCATATTGACCACTCAATTTGTGCAATAATTTCTTCGTTAGTTAAACTTGGCAGAAATTTGTGTGACCAACTATGGGTTCCTATCAGATGGTCATTTTTCATTAGCTGACGGTAGATATCCGGATTATTCACAGTGTTAATTCCAAGGACAAAAAATGTTGACCTATGTCTTAACGAATCAATCAATTTGACGGAGGCCCGGGATGGGCCATCATCGAAAGTTTGAGAAAGCTTACTACATGTACCTACATCATCAGACCTCAAACAAACGTGGCAATCAAAAGAACATGAGCCCCTGGGGACCCTCAAACAGTGACCTTGTCTATATGGACTATAGTTAGGAATTTTTTCTAAATCAATAAAAGAAAGAGGGATATAAGGAGGGTCTAGTCCTGGCCATTGTGTCATACCGGTGAAATCAGTTAACCATTGAGGAAATGGTGTTTGACTTAATCTATCTCCAGTTAGTGCAACACCCCCAAGCATAGGACTTTGTGCTTCTATTTGTACTGGATTAGCCACAGCTTTATTGAAGCAAAAATACTCCAGTAAAGTAAAGATTATATAAGCAGTTTTCATAGTGTCGTTGAGCAATTGTTTCCTATGGGATATATAATACACATATTATGATTTTTTTATATCCTTTGTTGATCTTCACTATTTTATCAAGGTATCTATTTATATCAATATTTTTGTATAAGTTTGAATCATGAATTCTTGGAATGTCGAGTAAATGATTTACCTCTAATTATTGCTATTTTTTTATCCGTTCTAATTTAATTTTTTTTTTCTTCTTTACCTTCTTGCAATAATATGTTGTAATACCCTTAAACTTCTCTACTTATTAAGTACAACAAAGATTTTGTTCAAATTGATAATCTTGCAAACATTGGATGATAGATTAATATGTTTAGCCAGTAAAATAATATATATTTATTAATAAAAGAAAGAGGGGGGGATTGTTTCCTTGGGGTAGTTATGGGACTTTGTAATAGATATGCAAGTTCAGAAGTTATGTATGTGCGCTGCTTAAAGGCTCGAATGCAGTATTAATAAGGGGTAACCCTATTATCTAAGATAAATCCTTTAAATAATTCTAATATGGATCCTAATATCCTGCTTTATCTTCCGTTATCTCTTGTACTGATAAAAAAAGGTGGGTTGAAAAAGACAGGAAAATCCTCGAGGAATAATAAAAAGCAATAGATTATGAAATGAAATTAATGATAATTTTTTTTTAATATTCGATTGCTATTTTAACTTTTTTGGTAAGCACTGTATAATTTGGTTCGATAACTAACTTTGATTTTCATTGTTTTGGTTGCAGACGACATAAGAACCATTTTTATTAATAATAATAACTCAAAATTGCAACCATAATATCCTATTTCAATATGTTTGTATCCCGGGTTATATTGCTATCTATTATTTTTTAAATACATAAAACATAGTCATATTTAACATTGTTAAGTGTGGCCCCTGACATTGTCATCCTTACTGTCTGTTGGAAATTAATCTTGTCATTACTTAAAAGTTGTGCAGCTTCTTTGTTTAGGGGGTCCAATGGATTTGGTTCCAAAAATAGAAATAACAATCCAATAACAATTGTTTGTAAATCAAGGGCAGGTGTCCAATCTTCTCTCAAAATATTTAAACAAATTTTGCCATCAGTATTAATATTGGGATGGAAAATTTTGTTTAAACATAAAACTTTAGGTGGATCAATAGGATAGTTTTCATTGATAGTCAGACTAAATTTGAAATTACCACCAAAATAGTAACCATCATCTGGAGAAACGGTTATATGAAGTAATGGTGAATGATTTTGAGAATCTTCTGGTGAATTTATTATTTGTACACTGACAGTGGGAGGTAAAACTAAGTCCTTAATATCTCTTGCAAGTCTAATATGAGCAGGCGATAATTTTAAGGGAACAGTAGAGCTGTTATGAGATTCTTCTTTTTGTCTCAATTCATTATATTTCTTTTGCTGTAGTTGACGTAATTTTAACTAAATAGAGGATCAAGTAAATCACTAGCGACTTTTTATGATATAGGTCGTGAGACCACAACCATTACAAATTAGTTAGTAAAAGAAATAAAAACAGGTTCTGACTATGTATTGCAACAAAATAAGAATAATATAACTTTTTTAAATGATAACTAACCTTCTTCTTTTTGTTTTTCCTTTTTACTTGTAATTTGAGTTAACTTAATACGTAATAATACATACCATAATAACAAAGCTATAAGATATTCCTATGAGTATCAAAAGAAGTAGCTGTCTTTATAATTGGTAAGAAGGATCAAAGTTGTACAATATTTTTTGTTTTATTATTACCCGCTAGTTTGCTCTCTTGATAATCAGTATTAACCAATCTGTTTTATTTTTATAAAATTAGTTGCATTAATATTGGTAGGTGCTTAAAAAGGAGCCAAGATTGGAAGTTGAGGGTTTTATTGCTGTTATTTATACCATCTATCTTTTTTTTTTTTTTTTTGATGCGCACATAAATACAAGTTTCTGCACATTTGTGTATATTTATTTCACTTTGTTGGAAATTGTTGTGTCTAAAAAGTGTTTTCGAACTCAATAGATGAAAAAAAAAAGATTAGGAAGAAAAGAGAAAGTAAAAGAGAATAAAAATATGTTGCGCTACCAAGCTTTCCTTGTATAAATGTAAATAGTGCATGTATTATTAGGTAGGAGCAACTCTTGTTGAAAAGACAGGACATTACAAGAAACAGCACTGCCATCAATCAATTAAGATAAGTTTAAGTGAGGAGTCAGATATCTTTTTTGAAGTTACTCATGAGGCTTGGTGCTAATAGGAAATTGTCTCTTAGAGCAAAGGCTTTACAAAAATTGACTCACTACTATATCGAGAAGGATAATACAGAAAATGCTTCAAATGACAATTGTCCAGAAAGTCTTAAGCTTTTAATTCAATCCCTCCCTATCTCCTACTCGTCTGTTCCTGCTAAACTGTACACTATTCCCCTTACTTTAAGCGAATGGGAAATTCTTTTGGCCATTAGTTCTACAATTCCAAAAAAGATTGAAACTGCTAGATATATTCTATCAACAGTGATTAAAAGTTATTTTCTAGATTCACCGATACAAAGAATTTCAGATGTTTTATATGCTAGATTTAAGTTGAATTCTTGGAAGAATCCAAACGAAGTGTTGACGTTCCATTTAACTGGATATTTGACTCAGATAAGTAACAAATTCCCTGAATTGATTCCCGAGTGTTCTCAATTGATTGAGAAATATATCTCAAAAGTTAAGGAGTTTATTTTATTAAAACAAACGGCTATATTTTCTTTACTCGGATTTATGTCTTGTTTTATTGATGATTGTTCATCTATTCAATTGATAAAATTTGTTTGGGATAAAATTTACAGTCAATTTTTTGCAAATAATTTAGTTAATCAGGTTGATAAATTGTTAACTGCTCCAAATTCGTTTACTAATGAAGCAATCGTACAATATTTCGATTGTGGTAAAGAGATCTCTGGTCCACTGTTTTGGAATTTATTAATGAAAATACAACAAAACTTTCTTCAACATGTGTTGGATATGTCTTTCGATGATAAAGAACAAAATCTTGGTGGGTTTATACTTTCCCAGCAATACGAAATTTATAAACAACAAGAACAAAAGATTGTTAAATCTGTATCAAAGGATAGCAGTGATTCAGAAACATCTTCTTTAGACACTAAAAGTACGAAATTTTTACAGTCTTTAGATGAGAATAGAGATACGCTCATCTCTATCTGTCATCGTATACTTGATTTATGGAATATGATGGAGAAAAATCTTGATTTTTCGACTACGAATAGAGTAAAAAATAGCTTTGATACGTTAGCAGGGTATTTGAACATTTTATGTCTGTCTCCATTATTAAGTGATCATGATTTTAAACTGGAAATAGATTTTGTGAGAATTGTGGAAAATTCAATGGATCAATATTTGTTATCTGATATAGTTACAGATAACTTAATAAAAGCCATAATTAATGCTGGTTCTTTGTTAAATTATTATACTGAGGATGTATCCGAAAAGTTTCTTCGTAATTTCCCATTAGTAATTGGGTCCCAATATATTACTCAACAATTGGTCACTGAAATTTCTAAAATATTTTCCATTGGATTGCAACCTTTAAATGAGGATTCCATTGTTACTACGATTTATGCAATTAACAATCTATTGACTCTATCTGAAGATTTATCTCCTCAAACTTTGAGGGATCGTCAACAAACATTAACTTCGGTTGGTTCAATCCCAAATATCGATGGCACTTTTCCATTGCAGAGTTCAACGTCTTTAAAAAAAGTGACTAGCGGTTCTAGTCTTCTAAAAACAAAGTTATCGAAAAAAGCGAACACTATAGCTGCTGTTCATACTAATTTATTTAATAATTGTGTCGCCACTACCATAACTATTGCTTCTGAATACAATAATCAAGCAATCACTGCTTTAACAATTTCTATTTTAACACAAAAGGTGACGGTAGTTTCCAAAGAATTGGCTGGTATTATTTTCTCTGCTTTAGCCAAGTTAGCACCTTATACTCAAAAAGCAGAATTTTCGGCTATTCTTAGGTTTTTCAGGATAACAGTTAATATGGCTTATAAGTCAAATGATGCCGACTTAATTGATGCACTTTCTAAAGCTCGTATTATATTATCTAAAAGACTTTTGGAAATGAAATACAGTACGGAAATCTACAAGATGTATCTTCTAGAGCTTTTAGATTCTATAATTTCCAGTGGTGAAGTCGAAAACTCTGAACATCATAGATCACATTCTGAAATATCCTATGTTGCTGATCAAATAGCGTTGCAGTTGGTACCATTAGCTTCAATGTTACCAAAATGTGGCGAAACGCCACTTGATATATCAAATGATGAAATACTTACAAATAAATTTAGAAATGTGTGGTTCAATATGGTTGTTCATGGTTATTATTATGATTCTGATATTGTCAAGCAAAATTATAAACATTTAAAAATAATTGCCTATAATAGTCCTCCATTGGCATCAGAGTTTCCTATTAATAATAAAGAAATGTCATTAGATATGAATACAATTCTTCGCCGTAAATCATCTACTGCTAATTTGAAAAAACAAAAGCAGGTTATATTAGAATATCTAAACGTCAATGCAGTTCAATCCAGGTCAATATCTGATTCAAAAATTATGTTTATCGCAGCTACAGTCTTATTGGAATCTATCAGGTGTGAGACTGGTATTTGTTCAAAAATTGTTTACTATTTATCTGACCCATGTTTCGATTCTAGTTCCATTGGAAAGTCGATTGTATTAATATCGAAAACAATTATTTATAAGTATGTTAGATTAGCACAATCATTAATAACCTCAGAGTTTAATTCTAAGAAGATTGCTAAGCAATTGAATGAAATGTTCCTTTATCTTATTCATAGAAATCAGAAGTTACAAGAGGTTGCGTTTACATGTTGTAACTTGTTTATCCAGAACATACCATCTGCTCTTTGTCACCATGATTCTTTGTATACATTACTGGATTTAATGACTACTGTTTTTGATAGTATTCTTGATTGTGAGAGAAACAGATTCCAACCACATTTTGAGTTTACTCTAAAGCATTCTGGTACCAAGGTTTTATTTCCAGCTTCAGAAGATTGGAGGGTTGCGACATTAAAAAAATTACATAAAGCTTCTAAAGAATGGGTTAAATTAATTTTAAACAAAGCTAATCAAGATTCAAAAGTCCTTCTTCAGTCATATGTCTCTGATATTCAGCAATTTGTTAGATTAGATAACGTTGAGTTTGGTGTCTCCTTTGCCCTAGATATGGCTGGAATGATTCTTGATGTTGATAGGGAATTGAGTACACTTAACTATCCTGGTCCTAAGAAGCCTAATACTATTTCTGGTTTCATATCTCAACATTCATGGAGATCAAGATATTTAGCTAATTCTTCCACCACCTTATCAAAAGAAGATTTTGACAAGAAGTTAAAGGCGGTAATTCAAAATATTCATGAAACTTTAGAGGAAGGTAATGTTGTTTCAGATCAGATGGTGTCTGAATTTTTGGATATGGCCGCAGCTAATTTGGTTTTGGATAGCTACGATATCTCTTCGTTAGTTTACGATGTTGTCTCTATACCATTTGAAATATTTACATCTACTACTATGAAGATAGCAACAAATGTTTGGCTTGCTATTATTAAAGAAAGACCTGATTTGGCACATGTCTTGCTGGCTAATGTTTGTTATTTTTGGATGCAAGGTGTTGATTCTCAGAAGGGTCTTTTCTCTAAAGACTATGACTTACAAACCGAAGAATTTCAAATGATGGAATATGTACCATATAATAAAAAGGCAATTGATCGTGAAGCTAAATTAGCCTCAAAAGCCCTTCAACCTCATAGACATATAATAAAGTTTTTTACTTCTCATTTCGAAAGTACCATGCTTCAAAGTAAGTTCCTATTACAGATGTTTACAAGTTTGATTCTTCATGGTCATGAACATGTTGTGGTTGGTAGTTCACATCCATTTGCAAGATTGATTCGTTTTGAACTATTACAATTATCTGTATCTGTTTTAGAACAAAATATAAAGCAAAAGAATAGAAGTGTGGAGAAGCTGTGTCGTTTAATTGTGAATTCAGCTTTAAGTTGGTTTTTGTCTCCAGCATCGTGGCCTTTTGGTTCCAATGATATGAAAATTAAGGCAGACTTAGCTGTACTTCAGGATTTTTATCGTCGTTTAGTAAACAATTCCTCTATTTTTAAGCAGTACTGTAACGAGGATATTTTGTTATTACAATATTTCCTAGCTAGCGAAATTCAACAAATTCAGACGTGGCTATTGCCCCTAGAGAAAATTAATGGCGCAGACTCTAACCATCTAACTGATACTATCATATTGACTGCCTTTAAAAAAGATCCACAATTAGCTTGGAATTTAGTACAGAGATATAAAGGCAATAAAGGGTCGGAATATTTAAGTTCATTAGTGAAGAAATATCAATTAAAATGTGTTAGGGTACCCCAATTAGCGTCAGTATTTGCTAAACAAGTTACATCCGTAAAATCAGATGCCCACTATATAATTTATTGGGCTTCAACAAGTCCTCTTAAATCCGTAGGATTATTTGTTCCTCAGTATAGTTCAAATCCTTATATTTTACAGTATGGTGTTTTTTCATTAGAATCACATGATGTTAATGTTACTTTCTTCTACGTTCCCCAAATAGTACAAATGTTGAGATATGACCGGACAGGCTATGTGGAAAAATTGATTATTGATACAGCTAAGATAAGTGTTTTATTTGCACATCAGATTATCTGGAACCTATTAGCTAATTGTTATAAAGATGACGAGGGTACCATTGAGGATCCGATTAAACCAACATTAGATCAAGTTCGTGAAAGAATGATCAAAAGTTTCAGTAAATCACATTTGGAATTCTATCAAAGGGAATTTGAATTTTTCAATGAGGTGACAAGTATTTCAGGTAAATTGAAACCGTACATCAAAAAGAGCAAGGCTGAAAAGAAGCAAAAGATTGACGAAGAGATGAGTAAAATTAAGGTGCTGCCAGATGTGTATTTACCATCAAATCCGGATGGTGTTGTTGTGGATATTAACAGAACCAGCGGTAAACCATTACAATCGCATGCAAAGGCGCCATTTATGGCCACATTCAAGATAAAGAAAAATGTGAAGGATTCAGATACTGGTGAAATAACGTCTATTGAAAAATGGCAAGCAGCAATATTTAAAGTAGGCGATGACTGTAGACAAGATGTGTTAGCTTTACAATTGATTTCAATCTTCAAGACTATTTGGAGTAATATTGGGTTGGATGTCTATGTTTTCCCATACCGTGTGACAGCTACAGCTCCAGGTTGTGGTGTTATTGATGTCTTACCTAATTCTATCTCTCGTGATATGTTAGGTAGAGAAGCAGTTAACGGTCTATACGAATATTTCATTACTAAGTTTGGACCAGAGGACAGTATTGAGTTTCAAAATGCAAGAAACAATTTTGTTAAATCATTAGCAGGATATAGTATCATTTCATATCTACTACAATTTAAAGATAGACATAATGGTAACATCATGTATGATGATCAAGGTCATTGTTTACATATTGATTTTGGTTTTATCTTTGATATTGTTCCTGGTGGTGTTAAATTTGAAGCGGTTCCATTTAAGTTGACAAAAGAAATGGTTAAAGTGATGGGAGGATCAAGTGAGACACCTGCGTTCCAAGAATTTGAGGAGTTATGTATTAAAGGTTATTTGGCTGCTAGATCTCATATGGATTTCATTATAGATGGAGTGGTTCCGATGTTAGACAGTGGATTACCATGTTTTAAAGGTGATAAGACGATTAAGAATATAAGAGCAAGATTTCAACCTGAAAAGACAGACCATGAGGCAGCATTATTTATGAAGGCATTGATTAAAAAGAGTTTTGAAAGTATATTTACTGTTGGATATGATGAATTTCAAAGAATCACGAATGGTATCCCATATTGATGGTATACATGAACATATAAAAAAGGAAAAGCGATCTATTATCTATATATATGTATATATGCACTATAATGTTGTATGTACTTAATATTTCTTTAATACTTATTTTTTTAATATGATATAATTTATAAGATTAGAGGTTACACTCATTACATATATATATATATATATAGTCCTTGTATGGATGCAATTACATATGGAGAAGACGATATCGAGAAAAGCAAAACAATAACTACTATGAAGAGAGAAAACGTAGTGGAATATATATATTAAATTATTTTTTTATAAAACTCCATTGTTGTGGTTATTACTTTATTTATTTATTTCTTTGTTTTAATTTTTCTTTTGTATTCATATTTAACATCGTACAATTTATTCTGGTTTAACACCATTAAAAGTCTTTTCGAAGGCTTGTTCGAAATCAGCAATGATATCATCAATAAATTCGGTACCAACAGAACATCTGATTAAATCCTTGGTGACACCAGAGGCCAATTTAGCCTCATCATCTAATTGTTCGTGGGTAGTGAAATATGGTGCAATGACCAACGTCTTACTGTCACCGACATTAGCCAAATTGGAGGCCAACTTCAAATTGTCAACAAAGACAGCACCTGACAATTTGAATGGGTCAGTTTCTTTATCAGCATTTGGAAGGTCCTTGACACCGAAGGAAAGCACACCACCAAACCCGTTGGACAAGTACTTCTTAGCGTTTTCATGATGAGAATGGGATTCAAGACCTGGATAAGAGACCCAGGCGACGTATGGGGACTTTTCTAACCATTTGGCCAATGCAAGAGCGTTTTGACCGTGTCTTTCTGCTCTCAAAGATAGGGTTTCAACACCTTGCAATAAAAGGAAAGAGGCGAAGGGACTCATTAGAGCACCGAAGTCTCTTAATAGCTCGACTCTGACATGAATAATGTAGGCCAGGTTGCCGTAAGCTTCATTGAAGATGGTGCCGTGGTAACCCTCAGATGGAGTAGAGAATTGTGGGAATTTTTCTGGATAGTCCTTCCATGGGAATTTACCGGAATCGATAATCAAACCACCAAGGGTAGTACCGTGGCCACCGATCCACTTAGTAGCGGAATGTGTGACGATATCGGCACCATATTTGATTGGTTGACAGAAGAACCCACCTGCACCAAAGGTGTTGTCAACGACCACTGGGATACCGTGTTTGTGGGCGACCTCCACGATCTTTTCGAAATCTGGGACGTTGTACTTTGGATTACCAATACTCTCTAAGTAGACACACTTAGTTCTCTCATCGAATAACTTTTCGAAATCTTCAGGATTGTCACCATGGACGAATCTGGTTTCGATACCTAATCTTTTGAAGGAGACAGCGAATTGGTTGTAGGTACCACCGTATAGGTAAGAAGTGGAAACGATGTTGTCACCGCTATGGGCCAGACCTTGAATTGCAAGGGTTTGGGCAGCCTGACCAGAGGCAACTGCAAGAGCAGCAGCACCACCTTCTAAAGCGGCGATTCTGTTTTCTAGTACTGCGGAAGTTGGGTTTTGGAAACGAGAATAAACGTAACCTGGGACTCTTAAACCGAATAAGTCGGCACCGTGTTCAGAATCCTTGAAGACATAAGAAGTGGTAGCATAGATTGGAACGGCCCTTGGTCTGAAAGCGTGATCAGATGGATCTTCTTGGCCGGCATGCAATTGAATGGTATCAAAATGAGATGGCATGTTGTTGCGTATAGTTCTGTATGTATGTGTGTGTGTGTGTTTGTGCGTAGAGATAGATAGAGATAGAGAGAGAGTCCTGGAAGGGGCTTCTTTTTTATTTGATAGTCGTGGAAGACTTTTTGTTTGATATTTTGGGATATGTAATTATTTTGTTATCGTTCAAGAGGTGAAGAAGGGCAAGAGAAGTAGCAATACTCGTAGAAAAGGGGATTAAAGCTCGAAAAGAAGTTTGAACCTAGTAAGAATTTGTACTCTTTTTATATTCCAAACGAAATATTGTTTTGACAAAAGCTCAAAGTCACAGTTAAAAATTCCTCGAGAAAGATACAAAGAAGCAAGAGAGACAGCGACTTTGGACATTGTGGACAGTTTTTCTGCTAGCATTGCGGACCACCTTATACTGTAACGCAATCCATGTTCAATAATAATATTATTTTCCCACACCTCTTATCTCTCACATAAAGAACAACAAAAAAACAAGAGTGGCTTGATATTTCCTCTGCTCAGAACTGTGTAAAAAAGAAAGAAAAAGAAAAACAAACAAACAAACAAATGAATAAATGAATGAATAAATGAATGAATAAATGAGTCAGCGAACCAAAGAGAGACGGCGGAAAAAAAAAGGGGGGAGGGGCGGAATTCCTTTCTACTTTCCTCTAGCTGTTTCTCTTGTTTCTTGCAGTCGTCCGGTGTCTTTAATTCCCTGTAGTCAGTAAAAAACCCGCTGTCGGCTTTCTCTTCCCGCCTTTACGCTCCATCCCACTTCAGAAAAAAAAAAGAAAAAAAAAAAAAAATAGGGGGGTGTGGCGTCTGTTTCTGTTTAACAGCGACGCACAGTTCACACAGTTTTGTAAATTTGTGCCTTTCTTGTTTTCTTTCGACTGAGGGTCACATGATTCCACAGTCTCATTATTTTTTGTTTGCCTGGTTTTTTGTTTTAGGGAGCATTTGCAAAACTGGGTGTGCCCCACAGTTTGTGTGTGTGTGTGTGTGTGTGTGTGTAATGTATGGGTGTACAATCTATCTACAGATTTTCGTCCACGTTTCATTTCCAATGCTTTTTTATTTTTAAACAGAGAGTTCTTCTTTGATTCAATCTGGGCCCAACTTTTAATCGTCTTGGACCTTCCCCCCCCCCCGCCTTCATAATAACAATAGTTTTGCTCTTCCAGTTTTTGAAAAACGACATGTAATATTTTAATCAAGGTTTACGTTAGATGCTATACGAAGTGCTCCAAACAAACAAACAAACAAACGCACACAAGACATTACAAATTCATTTTACAAACTTACTGTATTCCTTTTGGACTATCATTACAAAAGCCATTACACTTTGACATTCACGTATTCCTTCCATTTTAGGGTTATGGAATCGAAAAAAGATCGAACCTTATTAAGTGATTCCAACGGATCGAATTCCAAATCTCTTTCTAAAACGGGTGTGCGCGTCGGCCAAGGGAAGAATAAATTCTCTCTCTATCTCTACAGACACGAATAGAGATAATTTCTTATTATCTGTAAAATAAATACCTATAGTATACTGGCTGGTCCCATCTAAATGTTTTTTTTTAAAAAAAAAAAATAGACCAATATTAAATTTTTTGAATACGGTCATAGAGTTATTACGTGTAATACCGCAGAGATTGAGATGTTAGACAGTTCTGGCTATTGGTTTAGGATAATGAGTGCTATCAATACTTTCCTAATCTCTCTCTCTCTTTTTTTTTCTCTTTATATATATATTCTCTATTTCTTACCATGTCTGTCTACAACATCGCCTAGTCCTTCTTCCAGTAACTTCTCAAATTACTATTATATACCTAGCAAGTTCATACATACCGCACAAATTAAGCACAACAACACGTTGCATCAAAAAAAAAAACATATTGTTACGAAATTGTAATATTCCTAATCTTTGTAAAAAGATTGCTCTTCTTTATCTCTTTTCTTTTTATTTTTATCTCGTTCCGTATCCTTGTTGGAGTTGGGAAAAACTGTTTCTCATTGTCGTCGAAGGAATAAAATGTAGATAGGTAATTATAAGGAGTCATGAACCTTGACCTCTTACTTTAATTCTGGGTATTCGAAGATAACACTTATTATTAATTAATAATGAGCGGAGGACAAAAAGGAAGAACAACAACAAAGTATTACGATCCTGTATACTCTACATGTTTGTTATATTATATCTTTATATCTTTATTTATTTAATTATATTATTATCTATCTGTATTCTCAGATATCTTCTTATCTTTGAGTACATTATAGAAATGAATTGGGAGCAAAATACATGTGAAATCCCTACTTCGTACCACGTGATATCACGTATATTGCATGCAGTAAAAATGAGAGCTGTGGGATTCGAACCCGCGCATCCGAAGATATCAGAATGTTAGATTCTAAGAACCTTAATCTGACGCCTTAAACCACTCGGCCAAACTCCCAATTTCTTGCTGTTGTCTGTTGTATAGTGGAATGTTGCTGACAAATACAAATAATAAACGCCACCGTATTACCTAATGCAATTACCACTATATACAACATGTTGCTGACAAATACATTAATTATTGTCCGGATCTGAACTGTATCTTAGCTAATATCAACTTAACATAGCTTGTCTATTGTTCATCTACTAGTTAGCTGTCTAAACCATCCTCCTGTCCAAAAATATATAAAGGACACCTTCTCCAACATTCAAGTCCCATCTACAGTTCACTCTCCTCTCTATAATATTTATATATATAGTATATAAGAACAAGAAACAATAGGTAACAGAACAACTATCTTATATAGTCGTCTAATAACATAATATATTAACTGAGACCGTTAGTAATTGACTTACCGTTTGTATCAATTACTGTCTTCGATCTATTAGAATATCCGTTAGATATTTAATTGCGCTTCCCGTGTTAAATTATTTATTATACCATTTACCCACTTTACCACATTGTTTGAAACTACGTCGGAGCGTTATACATCACCAATTTGATGACAGATGTTCTTTAATTAGTTGGAGATTTGTTTAATTATTTTTATTCTTATTGTGAAAAAAATAATAAATATAACGATATATATTAATACAATAATCTTTTTACGTACTCTTAACTATATTGTATTGCTCCACATTATGATGTTCCTGTCTTGTATGCATTCAAAAGTGTATAAGACAAAAACAAAATCAGAACACAACATTTCCAGATGTTGGTTCTTTATATAATTTTCTCTCAAAAAGTTTCGTCTCAATTCCTGCAACTTCATTCTTGTTTTCCCCTAGAAAAACCGATATTAACAACATGTTATAATATTCGATACCAATGTGGCACTAATCACGTGGACCTTACAATCTTTATCTTAATCTCACAATTCAACATCAGTTTATTTCACAACATCTTGTACTGGATTGCACTTAAATAATAATCCTGATGAATATGCCGTCACAAACAGAGAGAAACGGGACTAATAAATACATAAAAATATTTTATTAAAAGAGAAAAAAACTAAAACAATTACTGTTGATTCTGCTTTCTTATTTATAATAGAAATTTGTGCAAATATACAGTACACATAAAAACAATTTTGGACGTTAAGATAATGATCCTCTATACTTGGCTTTTTCATTATTAAATTAATAGGAATACCACATTTGGTATTAAAAATCAGCACTAATTAGAGGCCGTGAAAATTGAATTTTATGTAGAAACGGTTGGAAAATTGTCTTTTTTTCAGCAATTTCCATTAAGTTTTAGTAAAAAACATTCTAATTACTGAAATTATTATGATAATTACTTATTACTTACTTTGTAAAATATGCTATATTTTGCCTTAGATAAAAAGTAAGGCTGTATAGAGCAAGTTATATCGCTAATGTATATAGATACTTCAAAGACCCCCTCAGTTTCTAGCTTTATTCAAAATTACACATATTAATAAACATAAAATTAATTCGCTACCTATGCATAACATTACCAAGAAGTTTGGTATATTCGTCATATAGATTTCATATAAACACTATGGATAATTGACTAAAAGGTTTACTGATAAGAATGTGCGCTTACATTGTTGTTAACAACAAAACATTCTTAACTTAGCATTATTAAATGCATGTATTTAAATATTATATATTGTATTTGCTTATTTATAGAAAGATTATTGAACTCATTAGTAATGTTGAACATTTTCAGTTATAATTGTTATTGTTATTATACATTATTATACAGGATTTTACTATTAATTGAAGAGGAAAGAGATAGATTATTCATCTTGTTAGTGAGGTTGGACGTGATCATATTGAGAGGAAATAGATAGATTATTCATATTGGTGGTTAAATTGGACATAATGGTAGAGTAGATCTGTAAAATCAATAGATAATTGTATGACGATATAATTTATTAAGAACTTCTTCGGTTCTTTCTATGTATGATAACTATACATAGTATAAACCTTACATATGAATAATCTATATATTTCTCTTTTTATATAAAATAATTTCTTTCAAGATTAAATTTTTCAAATTATAAAAAAAATATTTTGTTGTTGGGGAACAATTCTAGCATAAATAATGTTGAACCAGCATAAGATTCCTAAATTGGAAAAAAAACCAGCAGATATAGTACGTCTGTTAATTTAATAGATAATAGTATAATGGTAGCTTTAATAGTAAGACTTCTTTGGTTTCTTTCTATGTAGGCCAAGTATCAGCTTCTTAATACTTTGAATGTACTCATCATTTCAGCAGTGTTTATTTCCGAAAATATTCTTTCGTTACTTAAGTATAGGAATATTATGTATACATAAAATAATAAATTATCATAAAAAAATAGAATAAGTGAAATATTCAAAATTGCCAAACTCTTATTTATTAAATATTAATTTCTAGTCACCATTCGTACTTAGTTTAGTGTGTTTATTTAATAATTTATATTGAATCTAAAACAAATGGTCAAGTTATAATTTCCATATTGAATTGCATGGCACTCTAATAGGTATCTTTTATTAGGTATCCCTAATTTATATGTATTAATCACCTGACTGATTCTTGGTATTTATTATGTTCATTATATATCGTAACATATTATGGCTATTGGGTGTTAAATAATGCTGGAAAAATCGGATGAAGCTACACACTCAACTACGAAAATGATTGGATATAAATCAATAGGGATTATTAATATTAAAACCGATAAAATACAAACTTGTACATAACTATATGAGAGTAGATTGTTTGTCCTACAATAAAATTATATAAGACAAGGGCAAGAAGATAAAGAATAAATTATTATAATTTCTCTCTAAACATCTTAAGTAATATTTTTTATGTATATATTTATTTTATACTTTATATAAGAGAGGCGGAAGAATTGTAATAATAATAAGTACACTAATAAATTCACTATTTAATTATGACCACTAGCTTCAGCAACATCTTAGGTGCATCTTCTTATGAAATAAATTTTTATAGGTTCATTTTATTTTATTTCTAGAATATTCTAATGTGGTATTTATATTGCTCTTTTTTTCTTTTTTAATGCTTTTTTAATGCTTTTTTTTATTTGTTTTTCCTATTCTGCAGAAGTTTGTAACAAAACTTGAAATAATAACAGAGTTTTATTTTCATTCTGATTTCTTAATGGTAAAACAGATTGGAAAAATAAACAAATACCTTTTCGCAAAAAAAAAAACAAAAAAAAACAAGAAATGGAATATCTATAAAGTTACACTATTACTACTGGAATGACAAATACATTCAAACAATTGAGATAGTTATATTATTAAGTACGAATGCACTCTCATTGGTGTCTATGAACTTGCTAAAATCTCATTGTTCTTTCTAGTTCTTTCCAGAACATAATGATATAAATTATATCATAAAAACAAGAAATAAGAAATTTCCAACATTACAAAGGAGTTTGCAATCCTTTTCATAAATAAATAACTACGACTACCATTTATAATAATACATTCCACTTCTTTGATCTTTTTGTACTCAATCTCTATTTATTGAAGTACCAAGACAAATATATACACTGAATAGTTGGATGATAAATGAAGATGAACCATTAGGGACTATTAATCCAAAAATCCCATTAAAATCGATAAAATATATACTAGTAAATAAATATGTAGGAATAAAGTCGCTCCAAAATAATTGCCTTATAAAACACTTGTGTAACCTTAGTCATTAGTGACCGTTAATTGAATTATGTATTCCTGTTGATATTAGTATACAGATTTATTATTTATTCATCCTTGGCGTTCTCTCCCAGGGGATTTAAAATGTATATAAACATGTTACACAAATATTAGGTAAGATAAATTATATCAGAATTATTATTTTATATTCAGATTTCATCAAAGTATTTTCTCTTTGATCTGATGGGAAAAGTTTTACCACATTATCTACCCACTTTCTCCTCTGAGTAATAGTAAAATCGGGACATGACGACTTCAGTGTCCTAACCATCAAGGAAGTATTCATCATTCCAGTAAAATTATTTGTTCCATGGTTAAACTATTACAGAAAAATAAGGAAAAAAAGAAAAAGAAATAGTTTTACAATTTCTCTCAAAACTTTGTAAATAATTATATTTCATACTTTCTGTTTATGACTATTAATTTGTACACATCACTAAAAAAAAAATGGAAAAAATGTTATTAGTAAGGTACGCATCAAATAATTATAACAAAATAATAATTATCACCATGTTTTAGTAACGTGTTACACACATAATTTTATGACCGATCGATAAGAATGGGTGCCTACGTAGTTAGTAATAATTACCATTCTCAAGTTAATGATACTGGATAAAATTAGATATTTGTATTTCTAAAGCATATAGGATATCTTCTATAAAGATCCACTGCGATTATTTGAGTATGAAGAATAATATAGAATAATTGAATAATCAGAGACTATAAAAAATAAAATAGATATAGAATTCAATATTACCAAATTGTCTTTTTTATATTTTAACATTTGGTCAATAACCTCACTTGATATGTTTCTAGTTAAAAGGTAAGTTATATTAGATCTGAAACAAGAGTCTAATATTATAACTTTAATATTAATATTGGTTACTACTTTCATAGGTATCTTTCAGTATATGTATATTCCTAATTTATATGCATTTATCGGTTGATTAGTATTTGTTATTTATTAGACTCATTATGTACTTCTTATACGTGTCCATATAGAGTTATAGTTCATGACTAATGGGGGTTGGATAAATTCTTATTGGTTCACCTTTACATAAAAACCAACTAAATAAAAACAGGATAAACCAACCAGAAATATATTTATATATTATTTTTCATCTCGTATCCTAAAATACTAAAAAATATATCTGTAAATTGACTTCAACCATATGATATTCCACTTTTATTCATAACACAAAAAAATTGGTTAACCAACAAAACCTTTCAAAATGATAGATCCTTTTGGATATAAAGTTAATATTTTATTTTGGATCCCCCTTTAAATCATATTAAGAAGCAAGAAATAATTCGGTCCTAACTGAAGAAAAAAAAAATAAAAATAAAACAACCGAGTAGTATCTTAACTATAGATTACTTTATGGAGATAGAGTTTCATAATACAAAATTTTTATATTCTGATCACATGACTTTTCTATCTGATATTGGGACAATCAACAAGTCACTTTAGGCGATATGCTTCCTCACAAATATAACAAGTAGAAGAATGTTAATGTTACATGAAGGGTCCATATTTGATAATAAAAACCTTAGGAATAACCTTCTCATACGAAAAAATAAAAAATAAAAATTAACACTACGATATAGATACAAAAAAATTGTATGTCTCTTTGAATCATCCAAATTATTTGTTTATATGATATATATAAAGCAGTTGAAAAAAAAAAAAACAATAATAGAAAGACATTACCAGATATTGTTTTATAGGTTTATACTAGCAGTACGCAAATAACATTTTAATTTTTTTTTCTATATTTTAAAACATGCACTTTTTTCTGACAACTTAATTATGATTATGAAGTAATTTGTAGTCACTAAAACTTAGGTGTACCTAAGAGAGAATGACTTAAATCTAAGTGACAAAAAAATATAAACAAGATTAGATATATATATTTGGGACAACCAACTTTAAAGACTAATTGCAATGAACCTATAAATATATATATGTGTGTGTGTTTTTTATAGTGAATGACTTGCAACACAAATCAACTTATTACAGGTACCAATCTTGACTATATATTATATTTTAGATTGTTTTACTAATAACAAAAACATCCATGACCGCCCAAACCCTAACGATTGCTTCATGTAGCCACTTTAAGCCCTAACACGGAGTTTGCCACAAAAGGAAAAGAGGATTAAATAATTTTTTCCTCCCTTTATTAATCGCTCGAATTTCAGAGTTCGAATTCAAAAATAATTTGTTCGATATTTAAGGAAAAATATCGGAGAAATAAAAGGATCAATGAGTTATTTTATTTTATTTTTTAGTTGTTTTTGAAATGATGCAATATTTGTTTACGATTGAGTAAAAAAGTTTTTTTATTGTAAAATTCTTTTTTGGGGTGGAAGAGTAAACACAGTTTGGTTTTCTAACGGGTAAACTAGGGTTTAAACATAATTTTGGAATTCAGCAAAGAAATTATCTCCCTGCTCGAGACCTTGTCCTGATAAGTAAAGAATATTTTCCTCTCCATGCTACAAAGATAAAAAAGTGACTGTGACAAACAGGTTATCATCCTTTTTTTTATTTTTTTAAAAATAAAATAGTACTATTTAATGCGTATACACTTTATAATATCTGATTTGCTCGAATGGTATCCGTGTAGTACTATTAACAATAATTTTTTTTTTGTTTTTGTTTTTTCCAATTCTCCCTTAACAAATAATCTCAAAGTTGCTTGTTTTCATTTTTTCTACCAAAGGTCCATTCCATAGGTCATCGTTGCCAAATTGAAAATTAATTTTTTACCGAGGCTAAAAAAAAGTAGGGCGAGTTCAAAAACTTTCCCCTGCACAACTTTTTTCTTCCGCATCGTCTCTGTTTTGAATTTCCCTTTTTGGGACACGCCAGGCAAGTTCGGAGTACTTTAAAGGAAAGGTAAGGAAAACCAGTGATTGACAATAGAGGGTGTCAGTCAAACAAAGAGAAAAGTTAATACACGCTTTTAGATTCCCTTTATACTGACATTGATGGACTATTTTGACTTATATAAGGTTGTTTCCATAAACCCATTTAAAGGAACTTGACGATATATGGGGGAGAGATTGCTATTAGGGTAATGTTACGTTGTATATCCTTTTTTCTGTTCCATCATTATTATTATTATTATTTCTTTTTTGTTTGGTTTAAAGTAGCTTCAATTCCTATGTCTTAATATATTGGTAAGAAGAATTTAAGAAGGTTTCTCTCAATTTATATAAGTGATCGCAAAGAGAATATAAAATAAGCATAGTGACGACAGTAATTATCAACTATTAGGAACAAATATGGACATGGACATGGACATGGACATGGACATGGATATGAGCATAGATACAGCTCTTCAAGCAACTATTACAACTAGTTTAGCAAATATTACACCAATTCCCTTTGCACCTAAACATGTGCATGGTTTACCAATCTTACAGAGACCTAACTTGACCCCTGCTGAAAGACTCTACTGGGAAAATTACAATACTACCACTTTTTTCACAACTGACTTAGGAAAACCTAAAGCTTTACAATGCCATGTATCCACTTTGATGTTATGTCTTTTATTAATATATCCAATTTGCCTAGTCTATAATAATAGACATACCATGAAATATTATATTTCCCTTTTAACTTTAAATCAAATTTTGTTTATAATATCATTTATCTCCTTATCTGTCTACGTGTCCACTTTTCCAAACTCAGATAATTGGTACCCACATAATATTTATTTTAAAGTTTTCACTTTATTGTTTATTTCTGTTACCGTCCATTTTATCTTTTCCTTAATACTTACAAGATCTAACCCAGTCATTTCTAATTTCAAGGATGAATATATTGCATTGAGTGATTTACATCTAGATACCACCGCTTCCCCCACTCCAAATACCCATACTGATAACAACCATAACAATGATGATTTCCTGGACCATGATGTTGAAACACTAACGCTACCTAATAGTGAGGTTGCTGATCTGCGTCATGGAACTAGCTCAAATTTATCAAATACTAATTTCTATTACAGTAATTCTTCAACTGGAATCAAAATTATGTATTATTTTGTCAATTTTTCAAATTTATTCCTATTGTTATTTATCGCTGTAGACTTTTGTATTGGGCTGGCTATTGGCAATCTTTTTGGGAAAGAAAAAAGAATTTTCAATCTACTTGCACATTGGATTAAAGGTGGTGTCTTCGTTATCCTTGGTGTCATTTCATTAGGTAGATATTGTGGTGTTGGCCAAGAACATGGCTGGGCTTGGAACCCAATAATTTTCACCAGAAAACAGCTTGTCTCTGATGGGTTTGGATCTAGCATTTTCTTCCCAAGAGGCACTATTACAATGGAAGGTATTGAATCTGCATTAATCTTATTCTATGGTAGTACCAATGTCTTTTTGGAACATCTGGCTGGTGCTGGCGGACCTTGGACTGCCAAAGATTTGCAACATGTGTCTATTGCATTTATGTACATTGGTACTGGTTTATGTGGTGTTTTAGTTGAAATACAATTAAATAAATGGAGATTTGAAAAATGCAAAGAGTTGTTCAAGGATCAAACAGAAGAAGGGTCAGAAAATGAAATTGTTGCAGCTAATCCAGGATATTCTCCAAATCCTTTTCCCGCATTAACAATTTTCTGGACAGGTATTTTAATGTCCCAACATGCACAAGCTTCAGACCTTTCAACAAAAGTACATACACAGTGGGGGTTATTACTTTCCTATGGGTCCTTTTTCAGACTTTTGACTTATTTAATATTTTATCTTAAGCCAACAAATAATCAGAAACCAACAAGACCTATACCTGAATTGATTACCTCATTTTGTTTAATTTGTGGTGGGATCATATTTATGGAATCTACTGATCAAGTTATTGAAGCAATGGAATATAGAGGTTTCACCCCTTTATTTTCCTGTAATATAAGTGTTGGTGTAAGTGTGCTTTTTATGGCTTGGTTAATGATTTTATATATGTGGAAACAGAGACTAGCAAAAGGAAAATAAAATTTAATGATTAATTTAAGAAAAGATATTTGTTTTTCTAACTTTTATTAGACACAATATGTATTTTGACCCAATTATTCTTAATAAATATTGAGGGTGTGATGATTATTCTTAAACACTGTTTTCTTACCTTCTTTGCTATGATAAATTAGTATCACAGAGAAAAAAAATACTTTATCAAACTACGCTTTACTTTATTTCAAAATTTAACTGTTAATTTTATAGCATGATAAATGTGAGTTTAGTCCATATTACCTTATTAGCTATCCTAATACATATTTCTTATTATTTTCATATAATATATATAGATTCCCATTAATAATGTAGCTAATAACATTAATAGTAATAATATATATATTCATTAATATAATAAAATTACATAAAAGCAAAACACTATTAATAATCTGGGATCCATGGTACGATACATAATGATATAGGTGCTTTTCATGCTGTAGAAAATAAATATGAATAAGAATGAATTTAACTGAAACCAAATAATAAATATTTTTCTTTACAAAAGAAAAGTTTTATAAAGTGTAGAAGAATTTTTAAAAATGATTACTGTTGTTCTTTTTTTTTTAGTTTACCACCATTCTTAAGTACACATAAGAAGCGGGGTAGATATAAATGTACATACATAACATTTAAAACGTATTACAGGAACAGATACTATTTTCATGTTTTCTCCTATTATCAGGCTTATAATATTATTATGGAATAAACACACAATCGAGCACGTATATATATATATATATATATATATTGACAAAAACCAGTGTTTGTTGAAAAACTATGGAATATTATTTATATTAAAAGTGGAAAAAGATAACTATAAAAAACACTCTAGCAGACTTTCCGAGTGTTCTTGATCTTATGAACTTATGTAAAATCATGTGTCTATAGTAACAAATTCAGTAAGTTCTAGGTATTATTTTGCTCACTCCTCTAATCGAAAAAAAATACACAAAAGTAAGTCTACGTAGTGGCATGAAAATTTATAATAGTCTTCCAAATAAACAATAACCTCATAACATATCTATCTGTTGTCACATATATCGTACAAACTAATAACCCTGTAATAAATTCCAATTATTTTACTCCACTTCCATCATAGATATTTCTTAGATCCTTGTAATCGATACCAAGTAGCTAAAAATGTCCCAATATTTTCCGATTAAGCCAACTTTGTATGAACTTCTGACTCTGTATAGCATTTTTTATTTTTTTTGCATAGAGTGTAAGGTACCTTAATTAGTCATCCTAAAATACGCAATTTGTACGTTTTACCTAATTGATAAGAAAACAAATAAACAAACAAACAGGAATTACACAAGTGATTCGTTAATTAGAATTAGCTATTGTATACTTTGTAACTATTACATAATTAATAACTAGATTTCAGTATTATACTAAAATTACTAAGTAACCGTATCTATGTTTTAACATATTTATGGATGGACTTGTGCCTACTGAAACTGTTCCTTTCATTGTCAGAATCATTTATTGACAATCAGTGGCGGAATTACATTCCCCAAACTAGACTTAAAATTCATCTAAAAGTCATAGGCCAAATTTCAATACATGATGTCTTCAACGAGATATGAAACGAAAAATATAATACATTATTGTGTTAACATTATCCAACACATGGTTCATTCAGTTCGTAATCTAGTGTCGTGATTTATTTTAAAGCTAAATGTGGTACCAAATAATAACATATAATAATATTCATTGTATCTAACACTTAATATTCCTTATGAATTTCTAACATATACATGCGAATACTACATTTAAGACTGTCATCATAATAAAACCTATAATTAATAAAAAAAAATTCTTTAGAATACAATAATTATGATAATAGCTCCAGTTTTTTGTACACATTTAGTTGTGCTCGTTATAAAATAAATTTTAGAAGGGAGCAATTCTTTTCCATATTGTAGTCTGAACTTGGAAAACAACCTGGATAATTATACCATTGAACAGATAGGAAGGGCAATTATAAATACATATAAAGAAGTTCTAGACAAAAAAATTAAAATTGATGGAATTTGGAGCTCTTGGTGTCCATGGTAATGGTATGTGTCATTAAGTTATAGATGCTTGTATTTTTTTGTCTTAAATATATGTATATACTTATTATATAGTGTGTAAGATATAAATTCTTTTATTTAGTTTTCTCTTCTTTTAAAATTTTTCATTTCTTCGAATCTCTGTAAAAAACATTTGTTGAAAAATAAAATGTTTCCCCAATATTATGTTACATCCGTGCACCACATAATATACAGAAAAACTAAATTAAAAAATAATTCTTATAGAAATGACAGTTAATAAACTTTTATTTACAAACAATAAAAATAGGTAGATCCAGACTCAGCTAGAAGCTTACGTAATAACAATGACGGTGGCATTTTATAATACTACAGTTGTGTCGTAAACTAACTATGATACTGGGGTTTAAAAAAAGGCTAATTAGGATCTGAGAAATGGTAATTAGGGTCTTGTGATGTTTGTCAATAAACTGTTGTAGTTTATATTTTAGAACTTACAGTTTGCTAAAATATTCCTTGTTGAATATCGAGTAATTAAAGTAGCGAGTGAAACATTAACGAGACATTAAATGAGAAAATCATGAAACTTAGATGTAATAATAATGAGATATAAATAATACAGTACTGTAATAATTCAGTACATGAGTGCTCAACATAATTGTTTAAATACATACATGATATGAGTTAATTTAAGAAAAAAATTATTAGAACTGTTAGAACATGGACACCATGCCCATTATATTTCTATATTAAAGACTGTTTTATTTATATCGTCAAGAATGATAATTCAAAAGAAAAAGATTTTTCAAGAAGAAAAATATTTTAAGAAGAGAAATAAAAATATGAAGGATCAATTTGTATTTATGTATAAACATATTATATATTTATGTATATTATTTGTATAAGTTTTTAACAAACCAGAGATCCAATTTACTAATTTATTAAGTCATGACTGTATTGAACTCAAATACCATTACTTTCCAAGAAGAACTATTGAAAAATATTACATAGTTCAATTATGAAAATTATCAATCCATGATTTATATATAAAGGACTATCATCTTAGTAACCAAAAATTGCATATTTGTCTGATTTATAATTGTATATCGTTTATTATGTAAGAAAAAAAGAACAAGCAATAATTGTTTAAATTCCCTATATATAACGTCTTTATTTGTGTTTATTATTGCCTTAAATATCCGCTGGATAATATAAGTATTCAGGCTACTTATAAATTCAAACGATAAGGATCCAGAACAGTTTATTGGCACTATGGCCGAGTGGTTAAGGCGAGAGACTCGAATTGGCTAATTCAGTAATCTCTTGGGCTCTGCCCGCGCTGGTTCAAATCCTGCTGGTGTCGTTTTTCTTTTTTTATTTTTCCCAATAAAATTGGGATTATACGAAAATGTAGAAAAAGACTAAAATATTTGTACAGTTGTTAAACGATTATAAGGAGGAAATTAAAGAATGTGTGTAATTTTGTAAGGGTTTCTTACTATTTTGTCTGCTTTTCCTGGTTTTCTTTATCCTTGATTAAGGTTTAGTTGGCTTTACAGGAAATAAAATAAACATTGAAAAGGACTACGAACATGCAGACCTTAAAATGAGACATGTACATACTCTGGGAGAGGCTTTTACCAGTTTTCAGCAGTTCTCAACAGATGATACAATTATATTTAACTGTTTCGTGACATCTATTGTAGGGACATGTATTTACAATCACAAATATCTTTGCAGCACGCATTTTCATTAACGTTAGGGTTGAGGTGCTTCTTCAGTGTGGCCCAGGAAGCTGAACGCAAGAAAGTCTTAGGGCTTTGATACTTATTCTAGTTTTATACAAACAAAGAAATACAAATTATTATCGATTTGTTGTAATGTAAGCTGTATTAAGCACCAATATATCTGAAGCTCTATACTCGAAGAGCATGTGAGAACACTGAGAGTATATTTCAACTTAATTAGACTGATAAATTGTTTATCTTGATATACCGAGACAGTAAAATGACAAAATTAAGTACGTAGAATTAGAACGGAAATTAACAAAAATTACTCGTTTATTAATATATTTGATCAGCTCGTTAAACATTATTGATTACCCTCCATGCTAAGGATTTTGCATTTAAAGTATAATCAAACTGAGAGAAAACTCAATTAACTAGCAGTTGAATATAATTAATTCTGTTTTTTTATGATTATCAAATTTGATATTAAAGAAAATAAAAGATAAATAAGAACAAACCAGAGTCAATCCTTATAATACTGTCTATGTTGAATGCTACCCAAAATCTGTATTTCTTCGCAAGGAGAGTTTGTTGATGAGAATGGTAATTTAGTTCAATTACGAGGTGTCAATTTCGACCCTACAGTAAAGTTTCCCTCTAATCCAAATCATCCAACTTATTTACCTATAAACTCCATCCAACAAGCTCAAGGATCAATCAGTTTTATCAACCATCCTATTCCTATTTCGGAAGTTAAACCTCATATCTTACGCTTAAAATCATTAGGATTCAATTGTCTTAGAGTCCCCTTCACGTGGGAATCTATGGAACACGATGGTCCCGGAAAATATGATTTCGAATATATGGACTATTTAATTACTTTACTTAAGACTATTCACACGGTGGATAACGGGATGTACATATATTTAGATCCACATCAAGATGTATGGTCTAGATTCACTGGTGGTTCTGGAGCACCACTCTGGACTCTTTATGCTGCAGGGTTTCAACCAAACAGATTTTATGATACATCTGCCGCATTGTTACATAGTGATTATGCAGACGATATCAATGACAGCACAAAAGCTATACCCATGTTATGGACCACAAATTATTACAGGCTGGCATGCCAAACCATGTTTACATTATTTTTTGGTGGTAAAACATTTGCACCTAAATGTGTTATTAATGGGGTTAATATTCAAGACTATTTGCAAGATAAATTTATTGATACCGTCTTAACCTTTTATTCTCGCTGTCTTGAAACAGCACCTTATTTATTTACTAATAATTGCATTATTGGGTTGGAATCCATGAACGAACCTAATAATGGATACATTGGTGCAGAGAACCTCGGAAAACTTTCTTCAGATAGACAGTTAAAATTGGGAACCACGCCCACTGCATTACAAAGTTTTTTACTAGGGGAAGGTGTTAATTGTACAGTTGAATACTACAAATTGAAATTGTTAGGACCAATGAAACAAGGCACCAGGAAAATCAAGAGTAATAAATTGAAATGTTGGTTAACTGAAGAGGAGCGGAATGAAATCGATACCAGGTACAATTGGAAAAGGGGGGAACAGTGGTTACCACATCAATGTATATGGAAATTACATGGTGTTTGGACGAGTAATGGTCATTTATTAAAACCAAATTATTTTCATATCCATCCAACGGATAATTCGATTATTAATGAAAGAACGTTTATTAACCAATTTTTCATGGATTATTATGCTAAATTATATGAAAGATTTAGATTAATTGATAGTGAACGATTTATTTTCATACAACCACCAGTTTTGAAAGAGCCACCAAATATTAGGGGTACGAAATATTCTAGATTTATTGATGATAAAACTGTTTATGCATGTCATTATTATGATGGGTATTCCTTAATGTTTAAGACTTGGAATAAATATTTCAATGTGAACACATATGCTATAATGAGAGGTAAACCAGCCTGCCTCAGTATACTGATAGGTGAGCAGAATATTCGAAACTCATTTAAGAATCAATTAAAATCTATGAGCCAAGAGGTGTCCAATAATATTGGATGCAATGTACCTGTTATATTCAGTGAAATTGGTATACCATTTGACATGGACAATAAAAAGTCATATTTTAGTCAAGATCAAACTAACCGTTACATTTCGCAGACAAAGGCCATGGATGCTGTCATGTGTGCCCTTGAGCGTAGCAATTTGTCATTTAATTTGTGGTGTTATTGTCATGTTAATACGCATGAACACGGAGACCATTGGAATCAAGAAGATTTCTCAATATGGTGCACAGATGATATAAGTTTGAATCGAAACATGATTTCAGAGGTAAAATATTCTATGATTAGTGAAAGTGGTATTATTAAACTGGATAATGATGCAAATAAATGGATTGAACAATTAGGGTGCTGTTGTCATTCTGTTGAAAGTATAAATCTTAATGGGATACGACCTTTATCAGCTTTGTTAAGACCATTCCCAATAAGAATAAATGGGAATTTTGTTGCAGCCAAATTTAACCGTGAACTAGGAGATTACTCTTTAAATTTGAAATGTGATGCTCGGCAGAAGAAGAATCAGGGATGTGTATTTTCTGCAACGTATATTTTTTTACCTCAATATCATTTTCCAATTGGTAACATAACTGTCGAAACTAGTTCAGGTCCACTTACATATTATGCCAAATATCAAGTATTAGAATGGAACCACGAGTCTAGAGGAGAGCAGTATTTAAAGATAAAGACCAAAAAATAGATAGATATAATGCTTCTGCCACTCGTACCTTTCCCTCATCTCACCTGCGATAGTAAAAGTTTTTCTTTCATATTTTTTATTTTATTTTATTTTGTTTATAATATTACAAATGCATTTTTTTATAACAAATCATACATGAGCATACCACATTACATATATATATATATATATATAGAAGAATTGTGAATATACTTATTCATTGGTCTCTTTATTCTAACTTAATTTCTTCCGAATCTAATTTTCTCTTCTTATTGAAATCATTATTAAATTGGGTTACACGATTTTGGAAGTACTCAATAAAAGGTTGTAAAGATTTTGATGGTTGACCATTGGAGTTATTAAACTCTTCTTGAATAGTGACCAACTTGGGTGCTTTATCGGGAGTAAAATTACTGGAGTTAATGGGAACACAAATGTTTCCAGTAGCTGGATGTACGCAGAATGGTGCTTTCAAAAGATGGATCAGTTGCCTTGTCACTTCAATATCTAATTTTGGGTACAGGATCAACATTACAATATCTTCCTTCCACTGTTTTAGTCTAAACATATATTCTTTGCGTCTTTGATTGTTATTAAATTTCAAATCGGATGCAAAGTCATCTATATCATTCCATTTATCAAGACTAGACCTGTTAGGTTGTTCATTGATCCAAAATTTTGTCAGGGAGTCTACCAAAATCTTGTCTCCCAGATTGGGCAGAAGAGTCCTTATTGCGTTATTATCATCTCTCCAGGGATCCTGTTCGATCAGTATAAAATCCATGAAATAAGGTTTTAACATATCCAAAGAGCGGTCCAGATGGGGATGGTAGGGTCTTTTCAGGTTCAATCTTTTAGATAACGATCTGTCCTTGATGACATTTAAATAATCCAAAATATTCCTACGCTGCAGGTCGGTAAGGGTCATTGCACGCTGATCGTTACACCAGCAATGGGCACCACGTCTACCAGAGAAGACCCAAAGGTAGTCCTGAAACCCGAAATCTTCTGATAGTGCAACGTTGATAACATCCATGGCCAAAGTGATGAACTTCCAGCATTTGTGACACACTTGAGCACCTTGACAACAGGTACGGAAGGAATCATAGTCGTCCATATCGATATCGAACACCAATTCTTTCCTTTGCGGTATCAATTCAGATTTCATCAGTATTTCTCTATCCTTTGGTGGTTTATTGTAGATTGCACCAATTTCGAATCTATCTGGATTGAACTTACAAATCATCTCTCTAAACTCACTTAAGGTAGAGACAGAATTGTAACGTTTATAGGCACCTGAACGGAAAGCCACAGCAAATTCTCTTGTTTTGATGCAATTATCATTTTCAGCACCCTCTTGAACAGACTCAGTGCTACCATCATCACCATTAAGATTTTTTCTATTCAGCCAGGAAAACACAGCAGGGAAGGGATAACAGTTTTGATAGTAATGTTCCATATCAGCAGCACTAGGTAACGACATGATTGACAATTTAAATTGTAAAAAAAAAATATGACA
>JAJLYH010000120.1:0-42629 GCA_030571675.1 Arxiozyma telluris
AGGACCGTTGACACCGATGATCTTCAAGGAGTACAGGTACTTCAAGTCGATTTGCTCCTCCCCGGTGACATGAATGGTGATCTCGTAGGTGGAGCCACTCACATGCACAACCTTGGTCAAGTCCATGTTGTAGTTCATGATGTTTTGGTTTCTGTTGCTCCAGGTAAAGTCTAAGTCCGGACATCCATTGAATATGTTATCGTTTTCGTAGCTGACGGATTTTTTAAGTAAGGGCTTTTTGGCAGATGCCACTGCTATAAAAGCAGATAACAAATAGGTAAGATACACTGTTAAAAGCATAGTCTTTCCTTGCTAATTGTATAATTATCAGGATTTAACGATTAAGTATTTTTCTCCTTTTCTTTTAATTTTTTTTTTTTTGTAATGATACAATTAGCCTTAGTGCTACGAAGCTTTTGCTGGAGAATAGAGCCGCCACTTTGGAATGACTGAAAGTTAGAAAATGCAGCAGAATAGATATGATATGATAATTAGGACGATTACGGAACACGGCAAAAAAAAAATATATCTATATAAAATAAAATAAAAAGAAGAGGAGCAAGATAGAAAGGGAGAAAACCTTCCATCTTAAATATGCATGTACATATGGTTTAGTTCAATGAAAAAACTCAGCTCATTACCAACGACAACCATATGAATTGAAATTGTGACAAACTTTTTTTTTTTATTAGGATTCAAAAACAAAAAAAAAGGAATAGTTTAATGAACCAGGGACCGCATGTAATATGTGGGGTTTAGTAGCAATAATTGCAATAGGCTCATTTTGAGCAAATTTTAAGGTGTCTAAAACTATAGGAAACAATAGGTAGAAGGAAAAAAAAACTTATTTTTTTTATCTCGAGACAGCTATAATGGAATTGCAAATGGAAGATCTAAAAGCTTTCAATAATTAAAGTTTATAGTTTTGGGTCTAAAGTAGGAAAAAAAAGATATAAAAGAATAAAAAGAAAAAAAAATAAACAAAGCATCTTGCATAATTGTTTTAAAAGCTTTTCAGACAAAAGATTTTTTCAAATGGTGGAGACTTGCAAAAAGAAAAAAAAAAAGTGAATAAAAAAATGAACAAAAAAAAAAAAAAAAAAAAAAAAAAAAAAAAAAAAAAAAAAAAAAAAAAAAAAAAAAAAAAAAAAGAGATAGATCGATAAATAAATAGGAAAAAATGAAAAAAAAAAAAACTTCCAGATTATTCAAGGAAGACCACCCCACCCCCCAAAAAAAAAAAAGAAAAAAAAGAAAAAAAGAAAAGAAAAAAGAAAAGATTTTTCCTTTTATTGTTATTCTACAACCCGAAATCTGCGTGTAAATTTGTGGTCATAATATCTTCGGATATAGGCAATGAAAAGTTTTAATATTTCGCGATAACAAATAGATGTCAAAAAGATTTGGGCCATCAGTCAAACGCAAATATAAAAGAAGGTTCTATTACATATGTGTGACGAAATACTACGGCAATTGTGTTTGTGGTATTGTCGAGACGTGTGTATTAATAACAGGTCCCTTTGTTATTGCATAACATGCCATTTTTTTTTTTTTCTGATTTACAGATTACACTTTCTCAGATATCGTTTTTCCTTTAGGTTTCCACTAACACTTTCCAGGAAAGGGATTCAGATCTATTTTAGCATTAGTAAATTAATTTTATTATTATTATTATTCAAGCAATAGTCTTTGCGATCTATAAAAACTTTTTGTCATTCTTTTGGGTAAACTGTAAAATAAACAAATAGATATGAATATATTTTAAAAAAAAAAAAATAAAAAAATAAGAAAAAGAAAAAAGAAAAATAGTTATATACAAGCTGTTTGAGAATTTTTGGCAAAATTTGTTTCGTTCTCTTCTTGTTCCTTGTCCTAATATGTTTTTTCACACTTTTGAGATTAATAAGCCACTATTTTTTTTTATCGGTCTTATCAGTGTTATGATTGAGAAGGCACATGGGTTCACCCCCAAGTACTGTTCGAATCATTCATCTACAGTCATTGGATATTTCTAATACGTATGAATTGAATTTTAAGCCAACGTTCTTACCTGTTATACTTGTGTTCATAGCCCCAAGTTCGTCTATCTAAGGTTTCACAGTATCAAAAACTCTATCGAAATTCTTCACAAATTACAATGACAAAATAATATAAAACTTACAGTAGGATATTAAGCCATGCTATACACATTGACCTCCTCGGTTTGTTCTACATAAGTAAAAATACAACATACTATAGTAATATACAGTGCGAATCAGTTTATTTTTTTTTTGAGTTTTCTTATATGTATATATATATATAAAGTATCACAAAATATGGTTTGTATCTATTCTGGTATGTGTTCAATGCCATTCAATACTGGACTAAAGACTTGTTTAAACCATCTGGATTTATAATTTACAAGTCGAGGACTCTTAAATTCTCCAGCTCTCCTTTTTATTTTTATTTGCTCTATTTGTTCGTGGTTTGAGCTGCTAAAACACTTCTTTCCAACCTTTTTAATTGGATGCTACGAATTCATATTTAAAAAAAAAAAAAAAAAAAAAAAGACAGAAAGAAATCATTAATTCACAATTATTGTTTGGTTTTCATTTCCACTTATACTCTTGTTTGCAAATTCTTTATCATTAATTTTATCATTTATTTCATCATTGCAGTCAGAAAAACTCCCCGCCCCTCCTCCCCGTTGGAGAGACAAACCAGTGTATTTCTTTCCATCTGTAGATTGTCTTAATGATTTATATTCTCAATCAGTGACAAATTACTAATTACTTCACCATCTCAGAATAGTTGTGTATTGATGCTAGCACCATACCCAGCATTATTTGCTTTATTGATGGTAATTAGAATAGATGTTCTCCTAGCACTCTACAGAGAAATTTGGTGAGATTTATTTGGACCAAGTAAAGTAGGAGAACACTTTATCGGATGCATGCATAGATAGTAATTTCTTCCGAGGTTCTATGTTCCTTTTGTTGAATCGATATCAAGTTGGTTACAATATTCTTCATTAAACCATCTATAGTCAAATGAAAAAAAAAAAAAAAAAAAAAAAAAAATTGTATATGGTCCTGCTACTTCTGGATATTGTTTTAATTATATTTGTTACCTTTATGATTTTCTTTAAATACCATAAACATAACAGAATGCATCATGCTGCTAACCCCTTTAGTGCCTGTAGTAGTAGCAATATTTCTTCTGTCCATATTGATTACAATAAAATCCGAAATTTGCACTCTAAATTAATGGGTTTTTTTTTCAGGAAATCCTTTTATTAAAACACTTCAGGACTCCATTTTGAAGAGAAAAGAGAGCTGCTAAAGGATATCCTTCGCCTTGATAATCACCTACAATAATATGGCCCTGTCTCAATGTATGACGAAAAGTCCTAGCAATTGCAGCAGATTTGAAAAAGTGAAAACAATCATATAGTCTTGTAAGGAATTGCAGCATATAACATTGTATTTTAAGTTATCGTTAAATTTGGCTACTTTTGACAAAATTTCAATTTTATTGAATTTCATAAAACGATACTTTATTGTCTCACAATTTAAGCTGGTTTAATATCTTATGATATGATCATATTTTTCATACTTAGAACTCTTATTTTATTTTTGGTCTTAGTAATTAATAAGCCTTCGTTACATTGTAAATGATTTTCATCTAACTTTTCAAATTCTTCCTGTTGTAGGTTATCTCTGTTTTCTTGCTTTAAGTATCCTAAAGTTCCTCAAAGGGTAAATCTTCGAAATGAGAAAGGCTGTCAAATTCTTCTGGTAAGTCCCATTTAACATAATCTATATTTAATATACTTTCGAACTCTTTTTGGTAAGTTTGTTTGGATAGATGTTATTTTTTAGTATGTTATTATCATTAGTTAGTTATATAGTGATTTAGTGTCCATTTTCAGGGGGGTTAAAAAAAAAAAACTCTAAGTTAATCAGACAGATTTACATGCAAATATAAACTTATATAGGAATAGTTTCTTGACGTAGTTTTTATATATCCCGATCTACTCTATCTTTTGTTTTATTTCGATTGGAATTGTTAGTTTTTTTTTATCCCGATTTAGAAGGGCAATAGAAGAAGAGATTATCTAATTGAAATTTTACAATACTGAAGAGGTTAAAGATATTACACCAACCAAAATCAGGCCCAACTTCAGATGTTCCCAAACGCAATAAACTTGCTACCAGGTAAATTTTAGATTCTAAAAATGATGTTTTCATTAGTTGAAAGTGAGGTTTTGCTAAGGATTAGCGCTTGTATGTATTGAGTAAGCTGGATGCATTCTCAATTATATTCTTACAATTATTATGTAGTCAATACTATACAAATTTTAAGTAAAATTCTTCACTTCTTTATACATGATATAGAAATAAGAATATACAAGAAGTACAAATAAAATAAAAATATGATATGATGAAATTTGTCGCTTTATGTATTTTAATATTGAATAATTTCCTCTAGGAACAGTAAAGATTTAACCAAATAATTTCATCAACGTTTGGTGATACCTAAACAACAAATATTCTGAATTTTATTGACTGTTGTCTGCTAAAAGCTCATTGATATATTTATTTTATTCCAGAACACGCTATTTCAACAATATTACATTATTATGTCCCTATTCATTAAGGTTTTCAGGGCTTTTTTAGGGATACAGATTTGGGTTAATATATTCGATATCTATGTCTTTTGAGGTTTATGATAGGGATTGAACGTATTCGGAAGTTTTAATGTTACGCAACTCTTCTCTTTTAAAGGACTAAACATGCATTTAAATATATTTTACCCATGTAATACAATTCTAAATTTACTCACTAATCTTCTAGTGCCATTGAAAGAATTTTGGGATTTGCTGGTAAAAGCATTAAAAGAAATGTCTATTATTGATTAATGAGTTCAGGCCATCTGTCTACTTAATGATAAAAGTATTTCCTGCCGTAAAAGCCAATATCAATAACTCTCTTGTAGGAAACAATATATTACAATTTATACATAGGACTAGAGCAATTTTATTTTTTACTACTACTGATTTCTTCTCTGAACTATTAATTCAAGTGTTTCAAAGATAGCAATAACTCCCTATAGGGCATTGTAGTTGATTCATACCAAATATAATTACTAATTAGAGCTTTTAGTTTGACTATTAGTCCTCAATTAAAAAAAAAAAAAAAAAAAAAGTAAAAGTAACAAAAAGCAATTAGTACATAAAAATATTTAACTTCTTATACTCGCAAACTAAGATCGAAATGATTGTTTCTTCTAAAGCTTACATCTATATCTACTTTACGATAGATAGAGCCATACACCCAGATTAGTAAATAAAAATATTCTTGTATTAACTTTAATATTCAACACAATTTATGGAATGAACCACAATTCCGTTGACGTGAAGAAAAGCGTTTATAAAGCTTCAACAATCGATTTGGATGTAATATTTTTTATTACAATCTTTTCTTTGCATAAATGTTAATAATTATTCCAAAACATCTTCGTGATAATTGATTGTATATTTGGGCTATCAACAGGAGGTGTGTGTTCCAACAAGGAGGCACATTTGTTAGGAGCTGATAGCTGTCGGTTCTTTATACCTCTTGAATTTCTACTTTAAATGTGTTTTAAACTTTCCTGGGTGAATTTTTTTTTTTTTGTTGTGCTTTGCTTTTTCTCTTTTTGACAGAATTTATATAATTATTTATTAGGGTACGTGATTGATTTTTGAAAACTAGAATGCAGATAGTAAATATATTCTCAGGGTTATTCTATTTTTTTTCTTATTTTCTTACTGACTTTTATAGTATTTTCGAAGAAAAACCTGCAAATCAGAACTCTTTTCTCAAGGCAAACCTGTTAAAAAGAATTGCTTTACAAACAACCCTCGATGTGCATTGTGGTGGTTAATAAGTGGATAGTGTTGAGTTCAAAAGTTATTCTAGTTTATATATGTCGACTAACCTTTAGTCTTCATTAATCACAATCCAATACACATTGTGAGAAAGAAGAAAAAGCAGAAGAAAGTTAAATTAGTGTTGTGTTCTCCTCTTTTACGAAGCATCCTCGTATCAATTATGTTTATTGAAGATGTCGACAGATATGGTATAGTGGTAGATGCCGGTTCATCTGGATCTAGAATACATATATATAAGTGGCAGGATCCAAACACTATATCAGTTACTGATGCAAAGGCCCATTCAGTACCCCAAATTTATCAATCAAAGGACTGGATATATAAAGTGACACCAGGTTTATCAAATTTTGAAGATCATCCAAAGAAAAGTTTTGCTAAGCATATTAAGCCATTATTGGATTTTGCAGAGACTATTATTCCAAGTGATAAGATTAAACATACGCCTATTTTCATTCAAGCTACAGCTGGTATGAGACTTCTAAAACCTGAGAAACAAAGGGAAATATTAGAAAATGTTTGTGAGGGCATTAAAAAATCAACTGATTTTTTATTGACAGATTGTGATTCACAGATCCAAGTTATTGATGGTCAAACTGAAGGCATTTATGGTTGGTTAAGTTTAAATTATCTTGGTGGTTATTTCAATGATTATGATCCAAATGATTCTAAACATTTTACTTATGGTTTTATGGATATGGGTGGTGCTTCAGCACAGATTGCATTTGAACCAAATGATAAGGAAGAGATAAAAAGACATCAAGAAGATATTGCTAAGATCAATTTGAAGAGTGTTAATGGTGATATCCAAGAATGGAATGTCTTTGTTAGCACGTGGTTAGGGTTTGGTGCTAACCAAGCGAGACAAAGATATTTTGCACAATTAGTGAACAGTCTACCAGAGAATATAAACCAATACGATGATGATGATTTTAGTACACGAACAGTATATGACCCATGTCTTCCACAAGGTTATAAACACAATTTTGAATTTAAAGATGTTAACTTTATTGCAATAGGGAAAGGCGATTTCGAGCAATGTAATAAATCCATATATCCATTATTATTGAAAAATATGCCATGTTATGATGAACCATGTCTTTTCAACGGTGTTCACGTACCTAAAATTGATTTCAATAAAGATAGATTTGTTGGTATATCAGAATATTGGTATATACCTAATGATATTTTTAAACTAGGTGGTCCATATGATTTTAATAAATTTAATAAAGGTGTGAAGAAATTTTGTAATACTAAATGGGAAACTTTACGGGAAAATAATATAAATGGTGAATATAATGATATTCCAGAAGAATACCTTGCAGCATCATGTTTTAAGAGTACATGGATCCTAAATGTTTTGCATGAAGGTTTTGAGATGCCAAGGGATAGAGGGTCCGATTCAAATCTGTTAACAAATTTGAACGAAACCCCTGATCCAATTTTCCAAAGTTTAAGTGATATGAATGGGACAGAGATATCCTGGACTCTTGGAAGAATCCTGCTATTTGTATCTGGTAGTATTATGAGAGGTAATCCTATTGATAAAGTTGGGATTTATCCAAGTAAATTGGAAGCAGAGAATCTTGGCAAGACATTTATCTCTGGGACTTTACTTGGTTCTGTCGATGGAGGTCTAAATTTCCATTATTATAGATTGATTATCATCTTGATTATAATAAGTGTCATTGTAACAATATTGTATTATACATTAATCCATGATATGTTTCATCTCAGAGGAGGAAACATTTTTCCCAAAGTACATAGGATTATAAATTTCATTACAAGAAGAGTTAAATCATTTAGAAGTACAAGACCTGTTTATGATAATCTATCCAAATTAGAAGAGGGAATATATAATAATAAACATTCGATTCCTAAGGTTTTGTTAAAAAAGGCACTGAATAATAACAATGGTAGCAATAATATAGATATGGATATGCATATCAATGATATAGTGAATAGAGATTTAATGCTAAGAAGCCAAAGTACAGGAAACTTGACTATGAATCGACCTATTGACGGAAATTTAGACGATAGGAAGGAACAATCTCCATTCATGAGGTCTATATCGAGAGCCAACATAACGTCTTTAACAAATATTCAAATGTCTAATTTAAGTAAAGATACTGGATCAGATTATAATACGTGATCTCAATTCATCAAGTGTTCTAGAACCGTTAGCATTACACATAGGCTATTGATGGGGGGGATATGTGTCATCTTTGTTACACGTTCTATTTAATGTGTATATAGTAACGACAACATTTCTTTTATAGATATAGATTTAATCAAATTGAATCAAGATCAGGTAATAATTCAGTAGCTTTCAAACCGTCTACCAAGAAAAGGAAGTCACAGACACACTGACACACAGGTAGGATAGATAGAGAGATAGATAGATAGAAATATCAGCTTGTCATGGTGCTGCTATTGGCAGAAAATGGAAACCTATCTTGGTTTGGGTGTTTGGGTGTTTCATTCTGATGTTCTTTTTTTTTCATCTGTAGCTCAAAGGAAAAGAAAAAAAATTTTGTTGCGATGAGATGAACATTGTAACGAAGACTTTAATCAATGATTCAGGCAAAGCATGTAGTAAGACGATCACTGTGAATGCCAGATTGTGAAAAGTCGTCATCTATAACTTTCTGCTGATTGTATACATATCTTAAAAAGGTGTATTCAAACAATAGAGAGTAGTCGAAACAAGGAAAAATTAGAGCATAGTAAAAGATGGTGAGAGTTAGAAAGCGTACCTCTAAGAGAACTTCTACTCGTATGAGAGAAGGTATTAAGAAGAAAGCAGCTGCTCATAGAAGGAAGGAAAGAAAACTTGCTAAGCGTGATATCACTTGGAAATCTAAACATAAGAAGGATCCAGGTATTCCAGCCTCCTTCCCTTACAAGACAAAAATTTTAGAAGAAATTGAGGCTAAAAAACAAAGAGAGTTAGAAGAAAGAGAGTTACTTAAACAAAGAAAATTGGAAGCCAGACAAAGAGCGTTAGAACAAAGTCAAGATGTCGATATTAATGATGATATAGAAGATGATTTTGAGGACGACGGAAATGGTTTGGCTGCTTTAGTGGAATCTGCTCAACAGGCTGCAAGAGAATACAATGGAGAAAACGTGACAGATTCGAATCAAGTACAAGAGGATTTAGATGTTATTGATTATAACATTGACTTTTATGATGATGAAGGTATGGAAGGTGAATCAGAATTAGAAAAATCAAGAAAGGCATACGATAAGATCTTCAAGACTGTGGTAGATGCCTCTGATGTTGTTTTATATGTCTTGGATGCAAGAGATCCAGAAGGTACCAGATCAAGAAAAGTTGAAGAGGCAATTCTACAGAGTCAAGGAAAACGTTTAATCCTTATCCTAAATAAGATCGATTTAATACCACCATATGTCTTAGAACAATGGCTAAATGTTCTGAAATCAAGTTTCCCAACTATTCCATTGAAGGCTGCACCAGGTGCCACCAACTCAACATCTTTTAATAAAAAATTGACACAAGCTGTAACAGCTAATGCTCTTTTGGAAGCATTAAAAACATATGCTAATAACAGTAATTTGAAGAGATCTATTGTGGTCGGTGTTATTGGTTACCCTAATGTCGGTAAATCATCTGTTATTAATGCTTTAACTTCCCGTCGTGGTGGTCAATCTAGAGTATGCCCCGTTGGTAACCAAGCTGGTGTCACTACATCATTGAGAGAAGTTAAGATTGATAATAAATTGAAGATCCTTGATTCTCCCGGTATATGTTTCCCAAGTGAACATGGTAAGAAGAGTAAAGTTGAACATGAAGCTGAACTGGCATTATTAAATGCCTTACCACCAAAATACATAATTGATCCATATCCATCGGTGTTGATGTTAGTGAAACGTTTATCAAAATCTGAAGAAATGACACAAAGTTTTAAGAATTTCTATGAGATACCTCCAATTCCAGCTCCAGATGCAGACACTTTCACTAAGCATTTCTTAATCCATGTTGCACGTAAAAGAGGTAGATTAGGGAAAGGTGGTATACCCAACTTGGCTAGTGCAGGTTTATCTGTTTTGAGTGACTGGAGAGATGGTAAATTCTTAGGTTGGGTCTTACCAAAGGCTTCCAAGAATGCTAATGATACGAATGCTAATAATAATAGTAGTAGCTCCACAATCTCTACTGGTGCTTCTGTTGCCCCAGCTAAGGTCGAGCAAACAACAATTGTGTCTGAATGGTCTAAGGAGTTTGATTTAGATGATTTATTCGGTAACTTAGACAAAGTTATAAGTGAAGCTAGTAAGGAAGATAAGATGGAAGAATAAGTTTTGATGATTCAACCAAACAGTTAAAAAAAAAATAAAAAGATAAAAGTAAAACACACAGAACAGTTTTGATTAGATAGAAAACACATTCATATTATTTGGCTAATTCGACACAATAGGTAAACACGCTTATATAAATATATATATGTCCCTTTGTATCATATCTATTTGAATATCACATTTTACCTTGTCAGATTACTTAGACTTCTTAGGTGTGTAAAAAAAATCAGAAAAGAGAGGGGAATGTAATTCTATCATATATAGATTTAAATAAAATGTGTCTAATTTCATTCTAGTTTGTTTAGAATATCTTCAATGCCTGTCAAAAAATATGGTTAATCCATATCCGATGGAGCAGTGCTATGCTGAACTGCATTACTCACAAAATTGATATATTTTACTATATCTTCTCCATCACACAATCTTTTATCCCACTAAGAACTTTAAGATGTGTATTTGTCATCAGTACAGTGACATCGTCCGCTTCATTTCTTCCATCATTAATATCACCAAAGCAACGATTATCTATAATTTTATTACAATTTAATGGTTCATTATTTAGCGAAAGAATACTGAATTATTGCAGGTGTTACCTTATTTTCAAAAACAAATAAAGAAGACATGGGATAACCTTATCTTTTTATATTCTTCAACAATGACATGGCATTTACGTTAAGTTCTATCTAAATGGACTATCGATGCCTACTGAATTATGGTCTTATATTTTTTTTTCTGTTGGACTATAATCAAAATAGATAACTAAAAGATTCTCTTGCAAGTTTGTCAAGGCATTTTCATCAGGATCCTTTCACTTTGTTGGAAAATGTTCAAATCATCAAGTGGTCAATATCTCTTTTTGGTTTTAAAGAAGGTTGCTTAATATATTACGTGAATTTACCACTATTTTTTACAACATTATATATATCATAAGATCATATATGAGTCTGCTATTTGATAAACTTTTTTAAATCACCTCAAAAGATAAATCATTTAATCTTTCATACTTGCTACTTAAATGAGTTCTAACGGAGACATACTGTTGTCCTGGAACTTGTAAAATCTTTTCTATGACCTCTCTTGCTGTTTTCTTTTTAAATTCAAAACTTTTCAAGTATATGGGTAAATTAAATTTATTGTAAGGTATAGAAACATTAAGATCGTGCACCAAATTATTATTCTCTTTATATAAGTCTCTAACGAAATAGCAAAGTCTTGCAAAGAATGGATTTGAGCCTTTTCGGGTCCATTGTATTCTATCTTTCTGATTTATACTGATGATCAGATATATGAGATAAATCAAAACTATATGTGAAGTCTGCGTCGAAGTTTCCAACCTTAACGTGTGAAAACTTTGCTCCTCCAAAGTTATTCTTTTGTATAGGTTGAACAACCTTAGTAATTTCTAACTTTTTATCTTTATCTTTTTTTCATTTACTAATATTCTTTGGCAAATATGAAGTTGAACAGAGAGAAAACAAAATAATAAAGAGGAAGTGTGAGTTTTTTGATCAACTTACACAATCAAGATATGTCAGTTTCATCTATCATTTGTAGCGTTATTTCGATTATAAACAAATAATATCTTTGGGGATCGATTTGAGAATTAGTATCTCTTTGAGTACATCTAAATGCAAAAGCTGCAAGTCGGTGATAGACTTTTACTTGAAAAGGATTTATGTACAATAAAATATATTGGATTTATCGAACAATGGCCCGGTGTTACAACTTTTGGTGTTGAATGGGATGATCCCACTAGGGGGAAACACTCAGGGATCTACAAAGGCAAACAATATTTCCATACATCGGTGGATGGAGCTGGTTCCTTTATAAAGGAATCTACATTGACTAAGAAATTAGTTCAAAATAAAAATATTTGGGATGCTTTAAATGAAGTGTATGGGACATCTAGCGTATCTGACTTTGATATCCATAATATAGCATTTGACAACAAGCATGTGGAATGTGTAGGTTTTGACGATTTGAATAATAAAAACAGGGATTTTTCAAAGTTAGAAGTGATAACTTTAAATCGAAGGGCAATCAATCAGTTAACTGTTGGTGATAATATGAACATTAGAAAATATTTAAATGTGAAAAGTTTAGATTTAGGTTATAACTGTTTTACAAATTTAGCAACTGAATTAAGTGCTTTTCTAGAATATTGTCCAGATTTGCAAGAGATAAATTTATCAGGAAACAGATTCCTAGTAGAACAAGAGTTGTCAAAAATCAAACCTATAAGACAGGTGAAAAAATTATATTTAACTTCATGTTATCTTGGGAAGAGTTTACTGAGCATGATTTTTGAGTTATTCCCTAATTTAGAGTTTCTAGATCTTAGTTTGAATAGATTAAAGGAAGGTGATTTTTCTGATATTACAGTCCCAATAACTTTAAAATCTTTAATATTGAATAAAAATAATCTGCAGACCATTCCATTAAATCTACTTAATTCAAAAATACATGATTTGGACATTTCAGATAATATGATCGAACAGGATATTCCACACAATGTCGGTACATTAAGCACAATACAATCTCTCGATATTACTAATAATAAATTGAAAGCTTGGTCTGTGTTGGATAAAATAAATGTGATTTTTCCTTTCTTAAATTCAATTAAATTAAATAATAATCCTCTAGTCGGTGTTATGGAAAAGACTGTTTCTATACGACAAGATTTGGATCCTATGTTTTACCAAATTATAGCTAGATTACAAAGTATCCAATATATAGATGGTTTCCTTGTTTCTAAAACGATTAGAGAGTTAGCGGAATCTTATTTTGTATTACACTCCAAAGACGAAAAGTACTCAATGGATCATAATTTGGAAAGGTGGAAATGGTTACAATCTCACTTCTCTACACAAACTCAATCATCTGTCAATCGTCTTGATGATGACAACAATGATGAGACATTCCTATCAAAATCTTTAATTCAAATAAATGTTAAGAATGTGCTAGGAATAGAAGAATTTAAATTGCATGTATTAGATACATGGACCTTAAGAACTCTTAAGGGGAAAATTGCCTCACTGACTTCCAAAAATATTCTTTCTTTGAAATTGTTCATTTTGGATAACTCTTATAACAGAAAACAATATTTAGAGAAAGAGTTCCTCAAAATAAAGGATAATTATTTAACGTCCGGTAGTGATGTATATTACGAATGATATATATATATATATAAAACAGTCAATGGAATATCAATATTCTTGTGCGTATAAAGAGTATAATGTAATGTTAATGTTAGATATGATGTTTATGACGTTATATAATTATATTTCTTTCTTTTGTAATTACAATAGCTAAAAATAGTCGATGATCAATAAAAAAGTATATTATATAATAATTGCCTGATTCACTCAAGACTAAATGTCCAAAGCGGATCACCCAGATGATGAATCATCTCAACTCCATGACCTTTGTTAATTTTTTTAATATCATCAGTACTCATTAGTAATTTACCAATAGCTAGGGCATTTTCTTTGTTTTCAGAGTTAATAACAACAATGGCATCCTTCTCAAAACCTGGACTGTCTGGTAATTTGGCACCAGCAGATGTTAACCCAGGACACATGATGTTTGCACCGGATAAAACGAATTTAATGGCACCTCTATCAACCTGAACAGTCGGATAAGCTTCAGGAAATTTATGAACAAGTCTCAAACTTGGTATTAATTCGTCAAATTTTTGAAAGAATAAAACTTCACCATCCACACTGTACAATTGAATTTTATCTTCACATTTAATCAATTCTATATGACTCTTTTTTGGAATTAAGTCATCAATAACAGGTTCAAGGGCAGGGTACTGAGACACTAATTTAGATTTTAAAGTTCTTTGAATTGAAGATTTAACATTAGAACGGGAATGAATATCTTCTTTAGAAAATCTATAATATTAAAATTAATGGAATGTGGAAGAAGTAGTAGGAGTACAAAAGTAAATTATAACCATAATAATATTATTTTTGTTAGCAATAATGTCTATTTCAAATTGATGAAAAGATATTTTTAAAACGATTTGCACATACTTTTTAAACATATTTTGTGTTATTTTACCTTGTTTTTTGAGCTTATTTGGATATACCAATTAAAAGAGCTTATTATGTAGACTGAAGGTCTGTATCTACTATGTCCAGTTCGGATTGTGCAACTTTTCTGTATCATCTTCTCTTTTAATTTTTTTATTTTTTTTTTCTTTTGCAAAAATTTCGTCAGTTATAATTTTTATCAGCAAACGGTGGTTTGGAAAGTGGATGGAAATTTGGTATTAGAGAAGTCTAGCAGAGAAACCATAGAAGAAAATTGTATCATCTGCAGTCAACTACGACAATTCGGATGTGTTAGTGACAATACAGTGCAAATGTTTCAAATATTGTATATTTGAAGGCTTTAGAGAAAAAGAGAAAATAGTAAAAGTGAGAGATATTTTTATATTAGATCAAATTCTATATACGGTTCTATGTAGCAATGGATGATTACAGTGGTATCTATTCCTTACTCCTTATACTGTTCAAAAGAGCTGATAATGTTATTCTTGTTAAACTTAATTTGAATGCCCCGATAATGTTTATCAACTAAAGTGTACAATTTCAAACACAATGACACAGTTTGGCCCTGCAGAGTGGACCATACTTTGTCTTTTAATGCTATATGGATTGCTTCGGGCTGTTGTATAGTAATATCCTTCATCATGTGTTTATAAAGTGTTTCCACTAATTTTTGAATGTCCTTTGAGGTGTACGCATTAAGAATAATTTCCAAATTTTGTCTGCTATAAGCACCCCATTGTGATACACTTACCGATGAACTGGTATTTTTCTCATCTACCCGAGTAGCTCCATCGATGAAACTTTTCAATTTAGGCATAGAGTTTTGTAAGAGATGGCATACATAAATATTTTTTTCCATATCAAATTTCTCTTTACATTTTTGTAATCGATCATTAAATGTACCATTTAGCTTGGCATTTAACATGGTTAGTAACTCAATCAGCCAATTATAATTTGTTAACAACGTAAGTGTTTCTATCAACGTCGAATCATCCAATAGATGTTTACGTACAGAGGAAGAATTTTCAGATATTTGTTTTCCGCCTAATAGTTTAATTATTGTAGATAATATATCAACATAAGAGTTAGTTAATATTCTATATGTTTCTGATTCTGTGAATTTCATATTTGAAGTTTTGGAAATTATCCATAATAAAGAATCATTAATACTATTAACTAATATAGGAAAATTGAACACTGGTGATAAGAGTTCTTTATGGAAATCAGCAGGATGGATTCTTTCAAATGTTAGCAATTGCGAATCTATATTATCGATCCACAAATTTTGACTTTGGACAAATAATTTCTTAAATGCTGTATATAAGAATTCCTGATTTGATGATTCCAATGTCTTTATTCTTTCCTCAAGAAGAAGCATAATACAAGGTTGGATGCTGCTGCTAACTTTAGCTAAATCATTTAACAGTGAACTAAATTCAGATATAATTGGCTGAAATATTTTAGAGACCATATTCATAGTTATTGAGGCAGACTCCCTATCAGAATCCATATGATTAATCTTATCCAAAGATACAACTCTCATACTAGGGTCATTGTATTCAGCAACATATTTAGTGAATGACAAATGTGATTTAATGTGGAAAAACGAAATAACAAAATTTTGGTAAATGATACACTGTTCTTGAATGAAATTCAAAACATCTATCAAATTAGACAAGAAAGGTAAATATACAGGATCATGGACAGAAAATTCTCTTGTCTCTTTGAAATATTGCCATTGTGATAATAAAATTTCAAGATTTTTCTGTTGTGTAATCGATTTTTCTGAGATAAAATTGTATTGTGACTTGTTGGACACTTGTTTAAATATCCTAGACCATAGTTTATTATATATTGATTGGATATTCTGGTTCCATGTCTCGACTATGGTGTGATACGACTCGGAGGATATTTCTTTGCAGAAGCATATTAATGGTGCATACACTAATAGTCTTTGTAATGTACTCACTAATTGTTCATTAGTGCTATCACTTTTGATGCTAGAAAATAAGGTACCCATTTCATCTACTAATCTCGATAAAAATAACTCAGTGACCTTTTCATAATATATGTGTCTTTTCTTCATAGCCTCCATATTTCTTAAATCGTTTTCATCTTCGTTATCATCATCGTCTTTATTCTTACCATTGATGGCTTTCAGAGCTTTTGATAGCGAACTCAACTGAGTCTCCATCCACGGAAGATTTCTTTCACGGATTGGACATTTTAAAAGTTCTTTCAGGGTATTTTCATCTAAAGATACTGTATTTAATAAATCGGACAAAGTAGACCATAAAAGCTTTTTATTAGCACTTTCAACTTGTAGCCCATTATCTTGTCTTTCTACAAAATCGATATCTTGTGCTAGGTTATTTAAATCCATTAAAAACATGGAAAGAGGGGGATTCATCTTAGCACACTCTTGTTCAATATTTGTTTCATAGGACTCTAAAAATTGATCCATTTGTTGTAACTTTAGAAGATCCATGTTGAAAATATGTTCAGTTTCAACAAGTTTAGAATCCAATCTTGCAATCAATTGATCTGCATCATCATTGACAGTCCAATTTATATCAGTCAAGGCTTCTAAAAGTATTTCATCTGTAATATCAACTTTTTGTAACCTTTGTTTTCTAACAGGAGGCGTTTCAGATTCTACATATTCATTTGTCATTTCAAATAAAGATTGATGATCTTCTTCCTGAATAGTAGTGACTTCGTGGTATTGGTGGGGAGAGAATACTGGTTGTTCAAATGATTGGCTGTATCTAATTTCATCACCTGTTTCAAATGAAAGATCATTGTTGATACTTCCATTTGTCAAATCTTTATCATGATCGTCATTATTTATACCATCATCATTAGTTGTTCTAAATTGTCTTTGATTTATTGATTCTGTGTCACTAGGATTAGATATTGGGGTAACATATGGTTCATTTGGATTAGAATCTGGATATGTTAGTTGGGTTTTTTCATTATCATAATGAAGGACAGATCTTGGTGCTTCATTGAAATCGAGTTCATTATCATCGCCATTATTATTATTATTATTATTATTTGAAAAGTCGTTACCTGCAGTTGTGTAGATTTCTTGAGTAGATTCTTTGGTGAATCCCGATTCTGATGTTTCCTTTGATACAGGTTTTTTAACACCTGGTTGATTTTGGTTATCAATACTCAACATTGCATTTAAATCTTCCATTAGATGATCGTTACTTCTAATTGGAACGGCTGAATCTTCAATCATATCATTATTATGCGTAGTGTTTGAAGGCGTGGTTGTGGCTGTACCAAAATGATTTGTATTATTGCCTAATTGTAATGGTTCAGTATCAATATTTCTATAAAGTGTGGAATTTTGCAAGTCATTATCCCCCTGTCTTGGCGTTTGATATACATCTATGGTTTCATCAAAAGATTGATTATCTTGGTGGTATGATTCTTTCATGGCACGGTATTGATAATCTTTATTTTGTTTATTGAAGTCATATGAGTCATGATCCTTATTATTATTGTTATTGTTGGTGGGCTGCATAGTGGGAGAATCCGCGTTTAAAGGTAAATTATTATAATTACGACTGATTTCATTTAAAGTAGAGTGTTTAGTGTACGGACTTCTATTTAAAGATTTATAATTTGGTGTATTTGTTTCTTTATTTGGATCGTCATTATTTGGAATGTTGGTATTTAAATTGTGATCAGTTGGGGACATGAGATTATTATTATAAATATTGTTATTACTTTGTGTTTTGGTATATTCGACATTTGGAGTATAATTTGAGTTTGTTGAAATTTGTGGTTGGGGCTGGGTTTGAGGTCGAAGTTGAGATTCAAGATTTGGATAAGACTGATTCGAGTTTGGTACAGTTTGGGTTTTTTTATTCTGATGTATAACAGCTCGTTGGTAACTTTTCTCATCTAAATAGAACATACTCAGGTCCCAATCGATTAATTCCGGGACATGACCATCGAACGTCTGTGAAAAGATCTTGACCAAGCTTTTAATAAAAACCGTTCTTTCCTTCGATGAATTAGTCTGCCAATAATATTTCTTACCTATTGTTAAAATGAAACCTTCTGGTATCTCAATATCCCTTTCGATTCTAGTCAAATCGTGGAAATTCCAGGTTCTGCCAATCTGGAAAGAACCGTCCTGGTTCTCACGAGCTTTGTGTAAGAAGACACTATACGGTGGTTCGGCCAAAGAACTTAGAATCAAGATTCTTTTCTTTTTATATTCCAATTTAGAATCAGGGCCAGGTCTTGAACTTGGATATTTGGCGTCCTCGATGATTCTAACATGGGTCATATAGTTATTAGGCTGCTGTACATTGGCATGGTTATTTGTCTTTGGATCCGGCTTGTTGAAGCAAGAGAAGATGATAGCTCTTCTGTCTCTGTCGTACTGCTCAGCCAAAAAATTGGAACTCTGCGAAGAATTTGAGGATCTTGAAATGTTTCTTTTATGCGTATTGGACACACTTGAGCCAGAAATTGTCCTTTTGTGTAAAGTTGAAGAATTTTGAGACTGCCTTGTACTGTGATAATTTATATCTTGGGATGGTTCTCTACTGTGGCTTTTTCTTTTGAACGGAGAAATAGCACTCTTCATGGCTGGTTATTATTATTATTATTATTATTATTGTGGGGGAGGGAGGGAGAGAATGGTAATAAACAAAGAGTCGAGTTTCAAATACACAATGGCTGCGTGACCCTGGTCTCTCTAATGTAGTAAACTGGGACTATTTGACCGTCAGAGTCACATGTACGGGCATGTAGAAACGGGACGTGGCAATGTCTGCCATGTGAGGATAAAAACAGCAGTCTGTTCCTCTGCGACGTTTTCTTTCCTGCCTTTAAGGGAAAGTCGCTCCTCTTCCAAGTTGTCACTGTTGACGGCCGCAGGAGAAACAATGACCCCAGCAAAATTCTCGAGAAGAAGGAAACTGCAAAAGAAAAATCGTTCAATCTTTTGGCCACAGGCAGGTGGTGCAGAATCTATATAGATACGTGTACCTGCATTGAGGTTGGGAACGTCTGTTGGGTTTGTTGGGTCTGTTGGATGACGGTCGGGGTCTCTGCCAAGTTATACTCACATAAATACACGAACACACGAGGTTTTCTTAGAAGCAAGCAAGATGGATTTCAACGCCCTAGCTCAACAATTTACTGATTTTTACTACAACCAATTCGATTCCGACAGATCCCAATTGGGTAACTTGTACAGGGATGAATCCATGTTAACTTTCGAGACCACCCAATTGCAAGGTGCTAAAGCTATTGTCGAAAAGTTGGTTTCTTTACCTTTCCAAAGAGTCTCTCACAGAATCACCACTTTAGATGCCCAACCTGCTTCTGCCAACGGTGATGTCCTTGTCATGATTACTGGTGATTTATTGATTGACGAAGAACAAAATCCACAACGTTTCTCTCAGGTTTTCCATTTGATTCCAGATGGTAACTCTTACTATGTCTTCAATGACATCTTCCGTCTAAATTATTCCGCTTAAGCACCAATTAAATAACTAACTATATACATACACACATATATATATATATGAATATATATATATATATATATAATTTTATTTACTATTATAATTACTTCAACATATCTTTTAATACAGCTCTTCTTTCTGCTCTAGATGATTTGATGCATTTCCCCTGTTTGATATCCTCCAAGATCAGTTTATCAACTTTAATAGATTTCTCAATATATTCGATCAATTTATCAAAATCGATCTCCGAGGTACATGGAACACAGACAACTCCGTTCTCATCCATTATAATTAGATCACCTGAATTCACACTTATTCTGTTCCCATCTGATGTGAGTATATGTAATGTTTCATCGGTACTTATGGGTTTCAGATTCGCATTACTCGAACATGTTGAAACGCCATAGCTGTAGACTGGGAAATTCATCTCTTGTAATTCACCAACGTCACGAACTCTACCTAATACAACGGCACCACGACATTTCAAATATTGGGCTCTTGTCGCATTCAGTCCCCCAAAGATTGCCGTTATAGGTTTCACGTATGGTGCCACATTCAACTGTAAATCTTCAGTGAACCCACTGACAAGGATAGATCCCTCGGCAATCTTGTCCACATAATTTGTAGATGCAGTCTCAATATATTTAGGGTCAAATTTAGATACATATGTCACCGTATATGCTCTGCCAACGATACTTTTTCCCCCGTTATTCTGTGGTAATGATCTAGGCTCTACGTTGGGGATGTAACCACCATTAGGGATCTTATAAATACTCAATAATCCATCACTGATATCACATGTACTGAAGCTTTCAAATGCTTCAATGATCTGTTGTTCATTTCTTTTAATATACATTATTTCGATGTATGTACGTACGTATGTATGTATGTATGTATGCAGCAGATGATCAGATAGGTATGGTTAACTAGATAAAAAAAATAGCGGTATTCTTTGATATTTTTTGGTTTCCTTCTAAAAACCTGTAACTTGATTTGCTTGCTTCTACAACAGATCATGATGGAAGAAATAAAATGGGAAAATAATGGTATCATGTCAAGGAGAAAATAGTCTTCACTAGAACTTTTTATACCAACTCGACACCATGTTTTAATTCTTGAGGAGGAGGGGGTTATCTGTATGACTAGTTTATTTATTTTTAATTTAATGATGTGCCTATAAATCTCGGACTTTTCATTGGTTATTAAAAGAGATATGAACAGTCGTGACAGTAATAATGATGAAATGTATTGAATGTACAAATATACAAATATACAAATATACAATATTATACCATATTCAACTATACTATACTATACTATACTACATCAGGCCATAGAATTGTTTGTTTCAACATATAGTAATCTCACATATTTGGTAATGGTGGTGGTGGTGGAATCTTCATTGGTGGTGCAGGAGGAACAGAGCCAAGAGCGTCGGAATCTGAATCCACTGATTCTGGAATTGACAAAACATCGTCATTATCGTCAACGCTGTTGTTACCATAAAGATTCAGCTTATTGTTACTAGCTGGTATGTTGGACATATCAGTTGGTAAAGATGGAGGTGGAGGTAATGAATTAGATGGAGCTGTAACTATAGACGTTGATGGAATTGGTGAACCTTGCATTGTATTAGTAGAAGACGAAATATGAGTAGGAGCATAACTCTCAGTCACACTTGGCACAGGTGGTGCTATTGGAACCGCTGCACTTGGTGTTTCGGAGACACTTGGCACAGGTGGTGCTATTGGAACCGCTGCACTTGGTGTTTCGGAGACACTTGGCACAGGTGGTGCTATTGGAACCGCTGCACTTGGTGTTTCGGAGACACTTGGCACAGGTGGTGTTATTGGAACCGCTGCACTTGGTGTTTCGGAGACACTTGGCACAGGTGGTGTTATTGGAACCGCTGCACTTGGTGTTTCGGAGACACTTGGCACAGGTGGTGTTATTGGAACCGCTGCACTTGGTGTTTCGGAGATACTTGGCACAGGTGGAGATGCCAGATTTGTAGAAGGTTTGTTAACCACTGTGTTTTGTTCAATGGTAGAGGATATTGCTGAACTTGTTGTGGTAGTAAAATTATCTGGAATGGTAGTTGAATTATTGACTTCACCGCTCTTCTGAGCATCATCTTCATCTTCAGACCAATCACTATCATCTCCACCCCCAGATACAAGACCTCTTTGGATTTTTCTTTGAGTTTCAGCGGCTTTAGAATCAAAAGATGCAGTTGAATTATTAGCAGGAGATTTGAAATATTGGTTTCTACTCTGAGTAGAGAATGATTGCGAACCTACGGTTGTAGTATTGGTCAATGGTTGAATATTTGAAGTAGGTATTGGCATTGCCAATTGATTTATAGTCGATGGAGCAGAAGAACTTTGTTGTGGTTGTATTGTATTCGGTTCTTGTATAATATTTGAGGAATGCTTTTGAACATCCACTCCAGGAGCTGTCAAATCTTCAATATCATCGGAATCTTCTTCTTGGGCCTCAGCCAACTGTCTACGTAATTCGGCTAATCTTTTTTGTTTATCAGCTTTTTTTTTTAATTTTAATCTCTCTAGCTCCTCTTTCAACTTTCTCTCTTCTTCATCATCACTATCGGGTTCGTCTTGTAAAACAGTTCTTACATTATCAGTAGAAGTTGGATTTACAGAGACATTATTACTTACGCTGGTGGAAGATGATTCTGGAATAAATGGAGATTCTTGTCTAGTAGTTGTGTCCTCAGTGGACAATGTACCATGTCTGGAACGATTAGACCGATCATTGTTGCGGCGATCTAATCCAAACTTAGCTAGTCTCTCTTTCATTCTCTTTTGTGCTTGTTCCTTTAAAAATGATGCACGATCATCACTTTTCGTTTCTACTTTAGTATTTGTAGCTGATTTATTAGACAATAATTTTAAATTTAATTGACGAATAAAATTTCGGATAGGTGGTTCTAAATTGATACCAAATTCCCATTTTTCAAAATTGCCATTTTCATTATCTAATACTTTTCCAATTAAGTATGATTGAAGAGAAGCAGAGATGTCAGAAATAGATGTTTTAACATCATTAATAACCTCTGCGTTCGCTTTGCCTTCATTTCTAATTTTTTCAATTTCCTCATTATACTTATCAGATTCGACTTGGAAGTTACTTGTAGTGGGCTTACCAGTCAATGTTGCCATTCTAGATTTTAATAATTCTCTGCTCTTAGCTTTTCTTCTGTCATTTTCAGTGATTTCACCGTTGGCACCAGTACCAATAATAGAACTTGGATTTTTTAATTTGAATAACTTAATTTTTGCATCAATAATTTCTTTTTCAACATTAGCAATCTGAATAAATAAATCTGGGATCTTGGTGAAAACATTTTCTAATCTAATTTGAAGGCCGGATGAAATAGATGGGTTTAGTGTAGGGATTTGAATAGCCTTTACTTCATCTTGTAATTGTCTAATTAATTTTAATTCATCGGCTAAAGAAGTTTTAGTGACCATTTGGACAGGTTTAGATTCGGAAGATTGGATTTCAGTTTTTGTGTATTGTTGTTGAGGTTTTTGATTACTAGTATTTTCATTTGTGATATTTTCAATTGGTGGATACTTGGATTCAGCACTATTGGTGATTGAATTACTATGTTCAGATTGATCTGATGGTTGTGGTTGTTTCTTTTCTTCTATGCTAGTATTTGTGGAAAATATCTTTCTACGGTTCTTGAACGTAGGTAATGCATCATCGTCATCATTATTTTTAAAATTTAAGGCATTAATCTTTGATTGACTCTTGATGGTATTATCCTCATTTTTTAGTTGATTTTTCACATTATCTAGAATTAGATTACTGGATGGCATTAAACTTGGAGGCAATCTGTTTGGTAATGGATTACCATTTAATTTTCTGTAAACTAAATGCATACCAAGAGCAAACTCATGTTTGTTTAATTTACCACTATTATTAATATCGCATAAATTCCAAATATGTTCCAAGTCAGCTCTGTTCAGACCCGACTTTCTGAAGATTTCCACTGCAGTTGGAGAATCCAAGATACCTTTACCCTGAGAATCGTAAGTTTCAAAAATACTATAAAACAGAGATTTTTCTTCAGGAGTTATTCTATCGTTATCTGTGTTATCAATTGTTGTCATTTTATTAGCAAAATTGGCTTGAGAGTAAATTTCATTATTTCCAAACCCGGTCTTTTGAGCTGTTAATGGCATTGTTGGGTTAAAATTGGAAGGTGGCAAATAACCCGTCGCTTGAGGCTGTAATACCTGTTGTGGTGGAACAGATGCTGGCTGTTGGTTAAATGAAATTTGTGGCATCATCATATTACCATGTTGTGGTTGGTTTAACTGGGGTTGGAATCCACCAGTAATTTGAGATTGTAAAACACCCCCTGTCAATTGTGGTGGCATTCCAAAACTAGTTTGAGGCATCATAGCACCACCAGTAAGTTGGGTAGTTAATCCTGTTGCACTACCAGTAAGTTGAGCTGGTATACCGAAACTTGTCTGTGGCATCATTACGCCTCCTGTAATTTGAGCAGGCATACCAAAACTCGTTGATGGCATCAACCCTGTAGGTTGAGGATGTAAAGTGGTCATACCAGCTGTAATCATCTCGTCAAATGGAGTCTTTGGGGTATTTTTACTTGAAGCAATACTTAGATTGATTGCATCAATAAAACTGTTCACTTCATTCTTTGTTTTTGTGTCCAATTCATAAGGAATAGAATCACCTTGTAAGACATTATTAATTAAATGCATGGCTAAAGCGAATTCAGGAAACAATAATTCACCAGCTTTACTGGTATCACAGAGTGCCCAAATCTTAGCTAATTGAGATGGTGGAAGACCGGACTTCAATAAAATAGCTCTACAATCGGTACCTGTTATTGTGTTGGACCCAGGTTTGACCACAGATCTAAATAAAGTCTCGAATTTAGCTTGATCATTGGCAGTGATAAATGATAGTCTGATTGCAGGAATCTTTATATCATTGTTCACACCGTTGTTGGCAAAAGAATTAACAAACCCAGTGGCAGTTGGTTTCAAAGGTTCCAATGGCACTTGAGATTGTTGAACATAGAACCCAGTTTGTTGGGGCAATAAAGGTTGTTGTGGAACTTGGTATTGTCCAGTGGCTTGTGGTTGTAAGGAAGTGGCCATGGATAGTTGGTTAGAAACTTGGGGTTGTAATGAAGATTGAGAAGCAGACATAGTTGGATAATAACCGATATCTTGAGGTTGTAACTGTTTCTGCGGTTGTTGTAGAGAAGTTCCAGTTAAAGTTTGATTGTTTTCCAAATTAGCGTAGTATCCAGTAGCTTGTTCTTGCAATGGTTGAGCAAGTTGAGGTGGATTAACCTGAGATGGGGTTTGTAATGATTGATAGTTCTGAAATCCTCCTAATTGATTGGATTGTAAATTAGAAGTTGGTTGAAGTTGATTCATACCTACACCATAATTTTGTTGTTGCATGGTACCGTAAGAAGATTGCATCTGTTGTGGTTGTTGGTAAACATTCTGTTGAAGTTGGGGTTGAGTTTGCACTTGTGCTTGTGCTTGAGTTTGTGACTGCAACGGTTGTTGAGGTTGATAATAATTACCACCAGGTGGGAACCCAGTACTTCCAGGTTGACCCTGGTATGGATTGTACATATTGGAAAGTGATTTGTTTGGTGTTTGGAGAAGTTGGAGAGAATGCACTTGATAATATATATGTGTGTGTGTGTGTCTTCCTTTTACATAAAAGACGTAAAGGCATAACGTTTCAGTCAGGCTCTTTATTTATTTGTGTGCCATGATTTATTTCTTTATCGAAATTTCACTTTTTCTTACGGACTCCACTTATCGCCCAATTCTAGTGGGGAAAAAAAAAAAGAAAGAAAACTTTTTACCCTTTTGGTATCTAATACCTATTTAGGAAATCCAATTCATATGAGGAAACTAAATTATTTAGCTAAAAGAGAATGTTTTAATAGAATATTTGCAGTAAATTGGGCGATATCAATTCTGCTAAAGAAGTGTGTTGTTTGATTTGCATCTAAGGTTAAAAGAGTTTGGATTACTTCAACTGTTGTGACTAACTCTGGTTTCTTTTAAAAACTCCGTATTTATATATACATATATATCATGAAGGAAGGGGAGAAAGGAAAAGAAAGAAGAAAAAGAAGTGAAAGGTTTATATATTGTTACTATTTTACTGCATAAAGACTTTAAAAAATGTATAATATTAGTAAAAGCAAGGGAATTATTGTCTATCTTGCTCTTATCAATTGATATTTGCGACTTAATGATAAAATAAAATTGAAGTGCATTCCGAAGTAATATAAATTCACTTATAACGTAATTTATAAAATTATTAAAATGAATTCATTATAATATATTAATATATTATAAAATATATGGTATATAACTCCCTAAATATATTCTTCCATGGTGTTAAAAAGATATAAGACAAAATAATATAAAAATAATATAAACGTAGCTGTAAACCAAAATATGAAGTAGGCAAATTATAACTTCATAACGTTTATTTTATGTTTGTTTTTTGCTAGTACGGTCTTTTTGGCCTGTTGTTTTAATTTGCTAAATTTGATCTGTCTAAATGTTCTTCAAACAATGTGTGATGGAATATTAATAGTGTATATTAATATTTTTTACCTTTCCACATACTAAAAAAAAAAATACATTTTGTTGCGTTTTTTATTTTTTTGGTTTGAAATTCATTTGGATTAAAGTAAGGGGAGAGCAGGGACCCCAAAATAAACAAATTAAATGAAATACCAAAAAAAACAAAAAAAAAACAGGTTAATACCAGAAAAATTTATGAGGAATAATTACGATAATATCTGATTTATTACTATTATACTAAAGGTCATCCATAAAGAAAATAAAATATAGAAAAAATCTTCTTTTTGTGCGAACGAAAGAATACCTGACAACGTTTAACTATAACTGTTTAAGTACTGTTACCTATATTTTTAGAAAATAGTACCCTAAGTGATATATAAAATATGTAAAAAAAAAGACCAAGAACATAATTTTTTTTTTTTTTTGATTTCACATATATCTTATTATAAGGTATACACATACTTTAAACTTAATCAAAAAATGGGAAATTTACAAATTGTTACTCAATGTTAGAAGTCTTTCTACACAAAAATAGCGACTCTCTAATAAAAATACTAGCTGAAGTACCAGAAAAGCTAATTTCTGAGCTGTTGAAAGATACTAAGAGTGTTTTTATAGTGTTTTCAAGTATTGCAGTGTGAACATTTATGGAAATTTTTCATCAAAGAAATTTATTAAATGCAAGGAAAAACTCGTTATTTTTTAATTTTAAAATTTGTTGAATGCAGAAGGGATTAGTTATCTGTGTTAACAATATATATAACTTTATATAACTTTATTATTTTCAAGTTATTATCACATATTTCACACAGTAACATCAATTTGTGATCATTATACATAATATAGAAAATATTACTCAAGGTATATAAACAACCTAAGTTCAGCTGAGAACCAAAAAAAAAACTCCTCCTTTAATTCTTTTTAGATCTGCGTTACTAACAAACACAATCAAAAAGGCTCTTTGTTTAAAATAAAAAGTACATATGAACTAAAAAAATACAAAGATCATCTACTTTATCCCCACTGTCTTAAATTTCTACTTATATTGTAAACAGATATTACACTCATGCATACCCATGAAATGCCTATTTTTTTTTGTTTTATATATGTAAAATTCATTTGTTTTACAATACTCATACAATTAATTGTGTCAAAATAAAAGGGAACGCCTCTACAAAGTTAGTCTTAGATGTCCAGAAACAAACAAGTATTAGACGTAACTAACATACAAAAAAAATAAAAAAAAAAAGAAAAGAAAACACCATATTCACAGACTATTCCTTCATTTATCATCTTGCGAACTTTTAAAACAAAGATGTGTAAAATCACAGAAGCAACCCAGATACGTTGTAAAGGCTCATGTAATCTAAAAGAAAATTTTGCTTTTTTCACTAAGACAGACCCAATATATTAAAAGATAAACAAGAAAAAGAGAGAACTCGCTGTGGTATTTCAAAAAAGAACAAAAAAGATTTTATGTTTAATAACTATTACCACGGGTGTATAATAAAACAGTGTTTCTCTCTATTTCCTTGACTTGTTTACTGGTTTCCTCAATCGGAAATTTAAAACGGTCAATAAGCTAATAATAAAGCAATCTCTTATATCTGTAAATATTTTTAATTCCCATCGTTGTTATACGAGTACTCACCAACCTTAAATATAACTCACTGTTTTAATCCCACTCTTCTCTTCTCCTTTCTTTTTTTTTTTTTTTTTTTTTTTGAAAAACAACAAAACTTTTCTCTTCTCGTACAAAGATGTCGTTCCGTGAGAAACTTACTTATTCTAACAATACCTGTTTTAATGGAAACCTTTGCAGCATGCAATAACTTGAACAGTATGCTCCTCGTTCCTTAACAAATGTTCGTATCATTTACATTTTATGTTGACGTTACCAAAAAGGAAAGTTGGGATCTCGCTTCCATCCCATTCAGGCATCCAGAATTTTTCCTACTTGGTCTGGAATTACAGTTAGAAAAGTAATGGCCCTCTAGAAAAAAAAAAAAATAGAAGACATTCGTGTATTTTTGTATATTCGATACTATTTATGCAACTTTTTGTAAATTGCGTAGTTTTCTGTTCAAACTAACAACGTTAGGGTTTAATAAAAAAAAAATTAGACAAACATTAATTTCTAGTAGAGTTGTAATGAATCCTTGAAAACCTTTAGGAGTAAAATTTTTTCATTTTTTACAGGACTTACACTGTGTGGAAAAATGTTAAGGGGACACCAACAGAAAAGTACGTGTACAAAGGCATACAAGATTAAGAAGAATGAGTTTGTACAGTATTCTATCTTCAGAATAATCATCTGAGACCACATATGTTGAAATATCTTATATGAGCTTGAGAATAGCTTCAATGTTGTGTGGGTGGTATATAATATATATATATGTAATCAGCAGGATTAACAGTCTGCTTCAACCATAGTAATTTACTAAACCCTCTACTCTACAAGGTACTTCAACCAAAATGCGGAAAGTTCTAAGATCAGGAACCTACATATTTCAATTTTTATAAGTTTCTGATTCACTCTCCATTTTCAAAATAATTGAAGAAACCAAGAAACGCCTTGTTTCCTCACTTTAGCTCGTTTAAACTGTTTTCTCGTATTTTTTATTTTGTCCAATTTCTCGAAAATAAACGTTTTACACAAATTACGTGCTATTTTTTAACTCTCGAAGAAAATCTTGTAGAAAGCCGTTCAAACCAAAAACAAAACAAAACAAAAGATTGTTGTACTTTTTTTTCCAAATAAAAAAAGAACAAAGAAGAAATCACAATAAGACAATAGAAAAAATAGATCTTTCATTTCTATTGTCTCATCTTTAAATGTATACGTTTATCCGAGCGTCTGGTAGACAATAGTAATAATTACTAAACAAGAATAAATACAAGTACCAAAAATATTGTGCCATTACAAATTCCTTTTTCGGATCCAAAGGCTGTTTGATTTATGTACACAGTTGTTATTATCCATGATGAATAATAACAGTAATAGTAATACATATAGACGTTCAGTGTCGTTTGATTTTCAACAAGTAAACAAACGTATTTTATTTTAGTATTAGAGGTAAACAGTATACAATTTATGAGTGTGAAAGAAGAAGAACGTTCCATTAATCAAACGAGAGACCTGTTGTGTCCAGGTGTTGTTTTCATTTCAGTTCATTTCATTTCATTTCTTTTCTTTTTTGTCAGCAACATATTTTATATATAAACAACAACTTATGAGTTCTTAGAAGGAAAAAAAAAAGGATTTAGAAATTGTCTCTGTTTGTATAGCAAGTCATTCTGTTATACTCAAATGTGTACAGCGCCAAGCCCAACTAAAAGAAATCAACTTACATTCGCTTATTAAAAAAACTATTAATAATGAACTCCAAGACTGCTTTACTCTTAGCTGCCGCCGCTGCCACTGCTTCTGCTCTTACTGCTACTCAAGAAAAACAATTAGACATCATTTTTGCTGACGTTGGTGCTAACTTAAACGAATACATTGGTTTAGTCTCTGATCCATCTTCTGGTATCACTTTAAACAATTTACCAGCCGGTTTAATGGATGTTGGTGAAAAGGTCGCTCTTAATCCATCTGACACCTCTTACACTTCTGACTACAGTGAAGTCGACATGGCTGGTGTTTCCTCTTTCGTTACAATGTTATCTTGGTACTCTAGCAGATTAGCTCCAAAGCTAGATGCTGCTGGTGTTCCAATCGCTGGTGAAACAACCACCACTTCATCTTCCTCTACTGCAGCAACCACCTCTGCTACTCCATCTACTACTTCTACTGCCGCTACTACTACCTCTACTTCTTCCTCCTCTGTTGCCGAAACTACTACTATTATTTCTTCTTCTTCTTCATCATCATCTCCATCTCCATCCTCGTCCTCGTCCTCCTCCTCTTCTTCTTCTGCTGCTGCCGCTGAAACCACTGTCTCTTCCTCTGCAGCTTTCAAGACCACTGCCACTACTCTAAGGGCCACCGCTCAAGCTATTTCTCAAATCAGTGATGGACAAATCCAAGCTACTGTTGCCATCTCTCAACAAACTGCTAACGGTGCCGCTAAGGCTGTTGCTGGTTTAGGTGCTGGTGCCATTGCCGCTGCTGCTTTATTATTATGAGGGACACCATTGACTGGTTAACTCATTACCAAAAATCATGCTTTGTTGTAAAATGTTTTTTTTTTGTTTTATCGCCTATTTGTAATTTTCGATGTTTAATGACAATGTACCTTTATAAATTGTAATGCTTTGGTATCACTTATTGTGTTTTTTTTAATAATTTTTTATATATAAAATAAAAATAAATAAATAACTAAATAAATGGATAAAGTATAAGTTAGTTTTTGATGAAACCTCCCCTTAAGGGAATGAATCAAATATATGATTGCATTTATTTGAAATCTATGTAAGTATAAGATACTACAGGTATACAAATGCATACATATATATATATACATCTAGAGAGAGAGAGAGAGTGTGTGTGTGTGTGTGATATAAAGAGTGCGAACAAAAAAAAATAAAAAAGGCACTGTTTATTTCTTATATTGTTCTGGCAACCATTCCATTGGATCTCTTTTACCTGTATTCTTAGAATTTTGTGAATTATTCTTCTTATTGTTCGACTTGCCATTTTTGTTTAAATAGAAATAGGATAATCCACCAACGATAGCCAAAAGGATGAATTGGATAGATAAGAACTGTGGATTGAAGAGTGACATCAAAGGTTCTTCGATGTTGAGAACAGTTGGGTTAACAACCACATTTTCTGGAGTGGTATCAATATCTTCAAGTTCAGCCAGAGCAGGGTCTTCCTTAATTATTGAAACAGCGGTTTCATTAGTGATATGGACCATTGGGAATAGATAGTACATACCAGGTTCCAGATTGATAAGGACTTTTTGTCTAAATTGTAGGGTTTCATTGGGCTTAGCGTACAAATCCTCCATTTCACCAAAGCTGATCTTTGTGACAGCTTTACCATTTGGGTAACTTAAAATTTCACCAGAGACACCCATGACGGAGATATCACAGTCTTCATTGTTAACCAATGTATAATTCAACATAACCACTTCATTTTGATCAAAGGAGATTGGATCAGTTGGGGTTGCTGGAGCCTCTCTGTCTTCGATGTTATAAGTGATGTTTAAATTAATTGATTGGAAAGGTTTGTTTTCTGAGGCTGGTTCTTCTTGTTCATCATAATTATCTAAGGCCACACCTTGCCCTTTGACGAGGTTGATTCCTAACAGAGATAAGAACAATATCAAAGAACTTAAATAATTTAATTGCATATGGAACAATACTTTAGAAGAATGGATCCTCTTTTTTATTTTATTTTTTTATTTTTTATTTTTTATTTATTTTTTTTTTTTTGTCTATTGTGAAATTCAATCAAGTAATGGTATCAATATTGCAGAAGCTTTTTACTTATATATTTACTGATATGTTAATAGTTCTAGGTGTCTCTGTTTATTTTATTTTAGTTTATTTTATTTATTTATTATTATTTTTTTTTTTTTTGGACAATTTTTTTTGTCAAAATACTTTTTTTTTTTTTTTGGTTATCGCAATTCTTCCCGTACAAGACAAGCAGTTTCCCAAGGAAAGTACCACCGGGGGAAGGCGCAGAGGTAGAGAGACGTTTTGGCGGACTGTGTGTGTGTCGGTAAGACCTGTACACCCAACAACGTGTCCTCCCACAGACAATTTTCTGGTTCTGACAGAGGGTTTCCCGAACAGGAAATACAGCCACAGAGCAAGCGTGCGGCAGAAAGAGGGGGAATTTTCCAACGGACGCAACTTTTTCCTGGCGTTTCTTCCTTCGAGAGAAATTGGGGCGGCAAGAACGCAAAGGGAAGATCCAGAACTCAACTGGAAAGAAATGAAAAAAATAAAAAATATAAAAAATATAAAGAATAATGAGAATAATAACAGGAGGAAACAGCCTCTTTTCTTCAATCGAAGACCAAGGAGAATAAACGTCGGTTTTGGTTTCTTCGCTCTGTTCCGTGTTTCTTTTGTGCTCTATCCACACTCTTTTCTTCACTCGACGCTTTTGATTGGCCACATTTCTCATACGGTTCATTTGTTTGGCGACATCTTCTGTGTACTGTCTTGATGGCTGTAAACTTCTTCTCCATGTGTAGTGCAGGAAGGTTATCCTTTTGTTGAGAGTTGGATAGTTCTCCCCCTCATTACTACTGTTCTGGTTCCCCTTTTAAATAGTTGTACCGTTACTTTATCTCCTACTTCTTGCTTATTTCTAGTTTTCTTTTTTAAGCATCCTTCTTGATAATGTGCATCTCCCTTTTCAACAAACCAAAGCACATTTTCTATTTTAATTTAACAACAACCTGTTGACATTCACTTGTTAAAACAAGCAAGCAAGCAAACAAACTAACTAAGCATATCCACAGCCACAACAATCCACCAAAGCTAGCGTATTTATTAACCCACAGACATTCTACTGCGCAATCAACAAAATATTTGAATTTTTAGTATAGTATCATCATTAAGTTATTAGTATCTCTGATAGGAATTCTATATCTTAAAAGACAAGATGGCTTACTAAATAATTTCTCTTATTTTGTGTCGTTAAACATTATTCAAAAGTTTTAAAGTTAGATAAAAAAAAATAAAATAATTAAGTTATAATATATTAAAGAAAGAAAGATATCTATAATTTTTTTTTTTAATTTATTCTTTTTCTTCAATTTATTTTGTTTCTTCTCACTTAATAAAATTTTTGTTTTATAATATAATACATATTTGTGTCTGTGCTTATCTGTTATTTGAAAAAAAAAAAGTTATTCAAAATGCGTTAAATTGAAATCATTGTAATATAACCTCACTAGGTTCTTTCCTTTTTGTTTATTTGCTTTTTAAATTAATATCCCAATATGTCCCATCCAGAAAATATGCTACTATAACATAATTCTTTGAAACAAAGATGTTCTTTATCCATTATTCTATCGTCATAACTTAGAAATCAAACATTGTTACAAATTTATCAAGAAATACATACATACATACACATATCTATAGATCGTCACTACTACAATAATCAATAACTACAAAGAAAATGTCTCAATTCAAAATGCCAAGTTTGTTTAATACTGATGGTTCTTTGAAACCAAGTATTAAATACATGAATACTACTGCAAATACCGCCTTAACTGATTATAACCATATTAAATCGGATGCTATGATTTCGATACCCGCTCTCGAACCGCCCGCTGTTAAGACTGAAAAGTATGGAGACGATGCCCCATTATTGTCCCCAGACGCTGTTTTAGATCTTCCAGAGTTGGATTCTAGTGTAGTCGATGCTTTCTTCACGTCGAGCGCTGATTCCACACCAATGTTCGAGTATGACAACACCTTGTTAGAACAACAACAACAACAACAGCAAGGAAAGAATACCGATAGATTATTCAATCCAGTCACTGAATGGACCTCATTGTTTGATGATGATATCCCAGTTATCACCGAAGAAGATGTTGCATTAAACGATAAAGCTATTCAATCCACTGAAGTCGAGTCCTGTGATTCTTTCCCTACTGTTACCAGCAAGATTGCATCGTTTTTACCAACCCCTGTCCTTGAAGACGTTGAAATGGTTCCAACCACCAATGCAGCTTCTTTTACTACCAATAATAAGAAGAAACCATCTGGTGGTGTGTCTAAACCAAAGAAGGCAACGAAAACCACCACGTATACCAACTCAAATGGGGTCAAAGTAGACCATTTAGGTGTTATAGTATATAACAGAAAAGTTCGTTCTACTCCATTGACACCGGTGATTCCAGCTTCGGATGATCCTGTCGCTTTAAAACGTGCAAGAAACACGGAAGCTGCTAGACGTTCTCGTGCTAGAAAATTACAAAGGATGAACCAATTAGAAGCTAAAGTAGAAGAGTTACTAGCCAAGAATACTTCTTTGGAATTGGAGGTAGAGAGGTTGAAGAAATTGTTAGCTGAAAGAGGTTAACCAAAATATGTTTATAATTTTTAATTACTCTATATATTTATATATATACTTCTTTCTTTGTATAGTATTATATACTATAATAATATACTAATTCTTTAAATATATATATACACATATATATATAGGTTTTTTTCGTTCGAATTAGAGAGCACATGGTAGTTGTTTTGCTATAATGAAGATATATAAATGTATGTGTATATGTTTGTTTGTAGACATATGTGGTAGTTATAGCTTTGTTAACTCTTTAACCACCATGCAAAGTGGAAGTGAAAGAGATGACATCCCCCTCTTCTAATTCATAACCCATTTCACCTTCTAATTCCCAATCGGTATCATTAATCAAAGTAATAATACCAGGTCTTATCGTACCATCTTCTATGAAAACCTCGATATCATTTGGATTCTTAATCATCTCGTCACAAATGTAATCTACTAAATCACGCACATTGGCATTCTCTTTGGTGAGAGTGACATCATGGGTTCTTACTTTACCTACCACAACGTCTAATCCACCTAAAAATTCAACTTTAATCGCGACCATACTGTTTTATCCTTGTTCACTATTCTATTTGTGGTGATGACTTCGTAGCTACTGTCTTGGATATAGTATTTGATATTGAGATTCTCCACTCTTCTCTATTCAGTCTTTATCTTTTTTTCTTTTTCTTTTTGCCTACAGACCAAAAATTTTCATCGGGTGTATTTTCCCTCTCTTTTTCTATTTAGATCTTCTTTTGCATTAAAAGAACAATTAAAAATATAATATGTACTTTATGGAGATCCCTCTATCTTCAAAATGTAAATATGTATACTTGTATCTATTAGTATATATATATATATAGGCGCCTATGTAAGTTATTATTCATCTTTTTAATAATTTATTCATCCGGATTAACAATCGTCAATTTTGTGGGTTTATTTTGGCCTGGATCAGAAGTAATAATCGACCCTGTACTTATTCGTCTAGAATCATCGAATGGATTAGACAACAGACCATTGTTATTATTATTACCATTATTGTTCATCACTGTGAGGTTGTTGTTACTAATATTATTACTATTCAAGTTATCAGAGCCAATATTACCCAAGGAGTCATTTAATTTCCCGTTCATATTCCCACCATCAAAACTGTAGCTATGTGAAGAACTAGATAAAATGTCAACAGGAACATAGTCAACTGGTTTAATAGCTTCTTGATATTCTTTTTCCATTCTGTCTTCCTCACGTTTCTTATTATAATGTCTCAATCCAAATAAAAGCACAGCAAGTAAAACAAGGGCACCGCATACACCACCCACAACCCCTCCAACAATTGCGCCGACATTAACCTTTTTCTTAGAATTGCTGGAACTTGACCTATTGTTTGTTGATGTGGAGCTACCAGTAGGTAACACTTCAGAACTCCGTGTTATAGTGTTTGTAACAAAGATTGTGGAACCACCTTGCGATTGTATTTCAGTAGAATAAACTACAGATGTAGCAACAATGGCTTCTGTGCTGCTACCACGACCACTGCTTCTAGCTATTGAACTTTTAGTGGTTTGCTGTTGGTTAGAAGTAGATTGTCTATTCGCTATAGCAATTTGAGAGTCACTTGAGTCAACCGCAAGTGCACTTACCCTAGTTGTTGTGCTCCTTAACATTGAGGATGTAGATCTGGTACGTGAAGAACTAGATGAGCCGCTGCTGGAGTCTGAGCTAGATACTGATTCTGTATCCTCTACTGAATAAATTGAGTAAGCTGATGTGCCTCCACACATTTCTTGATCATACCCATAACAATATGTATTACATGAAGTGGATATTGACAAACCTGCAGGACTTGTGTTACCACAGTAGCACGTGTTATGATCGAATAATGCAAAATATGAATAACCTTTCCCATTACACGTGGAATAGCATAGTGCCGAAGATTGATATTCATCTGTATTGTCTTGATAGAAAGAGGACGGTAATGAACTATAACAATTTAAATATTTATAGCAGTGTATTTGATCTAGATATAGTAATAATAGTAACAATATAGTCTTTAGTTTTGAAAAGAAGTATTTCATGTTTTTTCTTTTTCTCGTGGTTAGAGTACAACAAAAGTACTTATTATTTATTGCTGGAACAATAAAATATAATACAAATATTATTTACCTCAATCAAAAGGCAGAAGGATCTTGAAGTCTGGGAGATTAGTCAATATATGAGTATTACAATAAAGAACAATAGTCTATCTTTTTCTGATGTAGTCGAAACAACTTAAAAGGGAAGGGGGAGTAAAGGAATATTGAATCTAAGATTTTGTCTGCTTGAGGTATATGCTCTCTATAACGAACATAAAGTATACCTAAAGGGTGAGTCAAGTAACTTTACTTGCTAGCGGTTTATCTACAAGCCTCCGTCCCAACTTCAACATCATTTGGATAAAAGTCCTTGGGTAATCTTTGCGGTTTAATATCTGAGGAATCTTAGGAAAAAAAAAAAGCAAGAGCTTATTGAGACAATTTCGTACCGAATGATTTTGCGATGGGAAAGAAAGAAGCGACGCTAATTCGAAGTAAATACTTATGTAACAGAACTCACCACTTCGAATGTTATTAGATGATGGGACAGACACTACAGAGTTAGCAATTGATATATCCAACAAAAGAAACGGATATATCAATGTACTAGAACAGGAATCTTGATTTATGTTTTTTTTTTTTTAATCTTGAAACTGAACAGTCTTTCCCCATTTTAGTGAGCCATAAAATATGACACAACTTGCCGATTGGGTTGGTTTTCAACCATTCATATTAACTTCACATAGAAACAGATTAAATGAACATGAGACCAAAAATATATAAATTTATTTTTTCACTTAAGAATATACATACAAAATGTTATATATATATATATATATATATACGTTTGTGTATGTCTGGATTCAATGATATTAAGAATGCTTATTTGAATTCCTTGTCAAAATCTACAAGGGTAAATCTGTATCTAACATCACCTTTTTCCATTCTTTCAAAGACTTCATTAACACCTTCTTCACTAATTGGAATGGTTTCAACCCAGACTTTAAGGTTTTTCTTAGCAACTAAATCCAACATGATTTTGATTTCTTTAATGGAACCAAGAGCACTATTACCAATAGTGACACCGACTAAACCAAATGGTTTTAACACTAATTGTTCATCATAACTTGGTGCAGCGATAGAGATGATCTTACTTCCTACTTTCATTACTTTAGCGTATTTATCCAAATGAATATCACTTAGGGAACTAGCACACACGACGACAAGATCGAAGGTATCAAATAATCTGGTGTCCCAGTCTTCATCTTCTGAAGTGGCGATATAATGATCAGCACCTAATTTCAAAGCATCTTCCTTCTTGTTATTTCTACGAGAGAACGCATAGACCTCTGCACCAAGAGCCTTTGCCAAGATAACACCCATATGACCAATACCACCGATCCCCACAATACCTACTTTTTTGCCTGGACCACAACCATTTCTAATCAATGGTGAAAAGACGGTGATACCACCACACATCAATGGGGCAGCTAAATGACTTGGGATTTCATCTGGGATTGGCACCACGAAGTGTTCATGGACACGGATGTGGGATGCATAACCACCTTGACTGATATAACCGTCCTCATATGGTGTACTGTAAGTCCAAACACCTTTTGGACAGTAAGGTTCATTATCCTCTTTACAACGATCACATTCGAGACATGAGAAAGATTGAGCACCGACACCTACACGATCACCAACTTTCAAACCTGTGGAACAGTTGGACCCGACTTTCACGATACGACCGATGATCTCATGACCCACCACTTGGTTTTCTAGAACGCCCCCCCAGTGAGAAGCAGCACAATGGATATCTGAACCACAGACACCACAACATTCAATCTTGATATCCACATCGTTTGGATAGAAATTCTTTGGTTTGAAGCTGATTTTCTTTGGATGTTTCCAATCGTCTTTATTAACGATAGCAATACCTTGGAACTGTTCAGGATAGGTAGAAGACATGATTAAAAAAAAAAATTAAATGAAGAAAATTTTATAAATTTAAAAAATGATAAGCTATGGATTAGTTGATTTCTTTGATTGTTTTGTTAATGCAACTTAATAGCTACTGTTAAGCTTTGTTTATTTATGTGTTATATAACAACATAATATCCAGATGATGGAACCCCCCAGCTTCGATTTGTTCTCGTCAAAGACACGAAGTTTACCTTTTTTATATAAACTTGAAAGGGGATCTTCCATAAAATACATCTTACACATAAATGGTGTTACCTGTATGAAGTCGCCTGGGTTTAACTAAATGTCGGCCGAGCTTTTCTCAAGAAAATGTACTAAAAAATAAATTAAATTAAAAAAAAAAAAAGAAATAAAATTGAAAACGTCGGCCGAGGTTTTTGAAGCTTTTCTTGTCGGGGCCGAACTTTAACAGAAAAGGGAATGTTCGGCCGAATTTACAATCCTGTGCCACAAGTTGCAGCTCCGATTTTCCTCGATTTCCGCCGAACTTTCCGCCGAACTTTCCGCTACTCCCCACCACGATTCTTCTTCGGTGGAAGAGAACCCGTTTTTGTGTAGAGATGATATCTTTTTTTATTTTTACTTTTTATTTTTTGTTTGTTCCACGGGATGCAAACTGCAAGGGTCTCAACTTCAGCAAGTTAGATCAGTCAAGTTGAGGAACTGAAGCAAAGACACACAAACAGAGATAGACTTTCCACTCCTGTCCTCTAAGATTGTATACTGTGTTTTCCATTCGTCACATCGAATGATTTGTTGTCTAACTGTTTGACCTCATCTAATATAAGAATACAAAAAATAGCATATATATATAAAACATAAGGGACTTCACTCCAGTTGTTTGAAATATATATTCTCATTATTTGATAGGCTTGAAAATTACTTATTATCGAACACAACAACAACAACAATAATAATAATAAAAGTACGTTTTATTTATAACCACTAATCTCCACTAAATAACTAAGAGGGGCGAACAAACAAGGATAAGTATGAATGCATTAATTTTAGGTGCCACTGGTCTATGTGGTAATTTCATGTTAAAATATTCAACTGCTTCTAAAGAAATCAATAAAGTGTTCACTATAACAAGATCTCCACTACAATCTAATCAAAATGAAAACTCTAAAGTTCTAAGTTTCCAAGAAAAAGACAACTCTAAATGGACCAACATCATCAAAGATGAGATTAAAGAACCTATTCATATACTATTAACAGGGTTAGCTACTACGAGAGCTGTGGGCGGCACCGATTTCCAGTATAAGATCGACCATGATTTAAACCTGGAACTAGCTAAAGAAGCTAAAGAGAAAGGTTGTAAGATTTTGGTCTTGGTGAGTACACTTGGGGCAAATAAGGATTCGAGGTTTTTCTATCCAAGGATGAAAGGTGAAATTGAAAGAGATATGATTGCTTTGGATTTCGATAAAACTATTATATTGAGACCTGGTATTCTTCTGGGGGATAGAGTCAAGCAGCATAAAGGGTTTGGTAACGATGTGGCTACATTTGTAGGTAAATGGTTCTACCGATCTAAATGTCAATGGATGTTTGGATATCCGGTTATGGCAGAAGAAGTATCTAAAGTCGGCGTGCATTTGGCTCTAAAGAATTCAAATGAAAAGATTCAAATTATTGAAAGTGATGAAATTTTAAGGATTGCTAATGAAATATAATATATATATATATTGCGTATATTATTTCACAATAAAATAGGATAAAATAAAATAAAATAAATGATAGCTAACATAATATATATATGTATATGTATGTATGTATTTGTGTGTGTGTGTGTGTGTGTGTGTGTGTGTGTGTGTGTGTGTGTGTGTGTGTGTGCATATATTATAATATTTATACTGTTAAGAGGTGGTTTTCTATTGTTGATTTACATATAAGATTTGCTGAGACTTGAATGAAAGATACGAGTATAAGGTTCTAATTTCCACCATTATTCTTTATTAATTATATCTTTAGATGTCTTATATTGTATTTATGATGAAATAATTGAGTAATCATATCCGATAAAAAGAAATATACAAAAATAGTAAAGAAAATCGAACACAGTTTTGTGAAATCTGACTATTTTTCTTTAATGGCAGTTAATCAGAGTAGAGGAAAGCCTGGGACAATTATATGTTATGATTTCTTAGAGAGGGACATAAAAAGCAAACGTGTTTTGTTCTTTGACCTTTTGTCTCCTTCTTCCACACCCCTCCTTTCAGTTTTATGCAGGTAACTATACATTATCGATAGTTTAGTTAATGTATTAAAATTTCAAAGGTTTTACTAATTACTGAATAAGTTTTAATACACACTAGTTGATAATGATACAACAAGTAAACGGAGAACAAAGTATAATGGCGTAGTTACAAGAGAGAATAAAGAGTATAATTACGACAAAATGTAGATAATAAAACAATAAATATATTATAGCAAGGTGAGTGTTTGATTTATGAGACAAAATTCCCCCCCCCCCCTAAATAAAGTCGAGTTTTAGAGACAATTTTTGTGTCTTTGAGTATGCCTCGTGTTATATAGTAATAATTGTAATATAAGAAGGTTTTGTAGCAAGATATGCATATACAAAAAAGCAATAGAATAATTTTTAACGTACCATGAAATGCATAAATTATAGGAAGACATATATGAAATGTAGAAAAACACTAGTTTACTGTCCCTCTTTCGAGATTATAAATGTATAAATAAAAGTTCCCAAGTTTGGCATTCCATATTCTTGATGGGAATTTTACAAGTATTTATCTTATCATCTTTTACAAGTTTACAGCGGTATAAAATATCTTAATACCCGTGAATTGTGCATTATACAAGTACCTGACCAAGCGAACGGCAGATTCATACATATTTCATCCTATTCGATGCTCAAGAAGTATATAAAACTGGTAGCAAATCCTTATCCACTATATATGAGCCATACATTTCGCTCTACGGGATACTATCCAGATACTTCGTAATGTATCTGAATTCGATATACTAGAATAACATGAAGTTTCTAAGATAAAATAGACAAATTTTATTATAAGATTAAAGAAATACAAATAATAATAACTAGATTTGTCTATTTTATTTTAGAACATGCAGATTTATGTGGTATACCAAAGTTAGATATAATACACAAATAAAGTGGAAAATTGTAATATTTCTAATTTTTGTGAAAGGATTATGTTTTCTTTTCTTATCTTTTTTTCGTATGCCTGTTGACTTCAAAGAAATCTATTTATAGTTGTCATTGAAGTAATCTACAGATGTACGAGGGAACTTTCAAGGGGTGAGGAGTCAGGAACGTTAACCTTCTGCTTTAATTCTGAGTATTCGAAGACAGCATATATTTATTACCCAATAATAAACAAAACAACACCAAAGTATAACAATTCTGAATATTCATATATTTGTTTACCCTGACTGGTTCATAGCATTACTCATTTTAACATATTATTTATTATATGTACTCCTAGAGGCCTTCTACCTTTGAGTGAATTATATTCGCTTATGTTAATTGTTAGGAAGATTTATACAGAAACCCTAGAAAAATGTAATTGGTAGGGTAACGATAAGTTACACGCATTTGGGAGATAATCTCATACGACTGGATCAACGTTCAATATAGTCAGGGGCTGTGTAAAATCGTCGTAACCCCGAATCTCATTTAAGAGGAAGTTATTCTTTTCTTGTGGCTCTTTAGGTTTTACCATATCTTCACATTACGTTCTTTTATATAGCTCATATATAGAGAAAGTAAGCTTATATCAGGCTTTTGCGGTATATAATACATTAATATATATTTTTAATACTTTCTAAGTGTAATATACCTTACATTAATTTAATTAAACTTTTAACAACGGAAAAAAAAAAAACAGAGATTCCTTTGTTTAGAATTTTATCATCTTATGGAGTTACTAACCGTTATTAAAATACATTCTTCGTATCATGTGATGTTAAAAACATCAACATGCAAAAATTGATTTCGCCCAGGATCGAACTGGGGACGTTCTGCGTGTTAAGCAGATGCCATAACCAACTAGACCACGAAACCAGCTAAACTTGTTTTTTGTTGTATAGTGGAACGTTGCTGACAAATATTTTTGTCCGAAGTTATTGAAAAATATTCTGTCCGAAATTATTGACAATTGTATTTTGTCCGAAGTCGCTGATAGCT
>JAJLYH010000121.1:0-42022 GCA_030571675.1 Arxiozyma telluris
TCTTCTTCTTGGTTGCTCTTCTTCTGTTGGTTACTCCTGCTTGTATGTTTGTATCTTTTCTTTACAGTTTCTTATATTTTCACTCTCGAGGTTTGTTTGTACAGTTTTCCAAAAAGGAGAGTTTAGGAAAATATCGATAACCCTCATTTTCCTAAACCAATAGCCAGAACCCTAAAACCTTAATATCTGGGATATTACACGTGACATCAGGACAACATATGTCACAAAAAGATATCTCCCGGGGGTGAGTCGAACACCCGATCTCAAGATTACTTTTCAGCATTACAGTCTTGCGCCTTAAACCAACTTGGCTACCGAGAGTAAATACCTTTTGCCACGGTTTGTTGTGTGGTTGAACTTAAAGTTTACACAATAAGTTAAACTATCGAACGGATAGTTAGTGCAATAATAAATATATAAATACGTTATATATAGGAAAATTAAACGATTATTGCTTATTTTATTTTGCTTATACAATACTCTATATACAATTATTGATGGAATTTGGAGCTCTTGGCATTCATGGTGACGGTGGATATCATTAAATTATAGAGATTTGCTTTATTTTTTGGATTAAATATCTACACACTTATTGTTTATTCTAATTATGTTGACGCGAAGCTTCAGTATCAAAAACTTTATTAAGCTTTATTATAAGATTAATGCGATGAGATGATATAAACTTACAATAAGATATTGGTGGTACTATAAATTTATCTTATATTACTTGGTTCTTTTCTTCTACATAACTAACATACAAGATACAATAATGTACAGTGTAACTTGTTTTTTCTCAATATGTTCAAGAGTAGATTCGTTATTGCATTGAATGTTATGGTTACTCATTTCATTAACTATTCCTCTAAATTGCACAGTGTTAGGAGTATGTCCGAAGTAAAATATATTAACGGTATAAATTATTATGTAAATCCTTACTATCTTCGTATGATACAACAGAAATTTATATATAAATTAAATAAAATAAAGTATATAAAGATGCTAATAAATCTAATAGTTGAACGTATTGAGTTTTTATATTTTTCTTTTTCTTCATAAGTTTATCCTTTCATATTTTTCAGTTTCAACTTTATTTTCGTAGACGCAAATTTTTTTGTGTCATATCTCGTTGAACATTTATTAATTACTCCACGAAAAATATAACACATTATTGTGTTGACATTATCCAACACATGGTTCATTCATTTCGTAATCTTGTATCGTGGTTTATTGTGAAACTAAATGTGGTATCAAATAATAACATTATATCTAACACTTAATATTCCTTATGAATTTTTAAAAGTTTTATCTTCGAGTCTTTTTTTATAATTTTTTGTAATGTTTTTAATAATTTGGTACGGTTAATTTAGATTATCAAACATGACTCTAATCATATTTCAATAAGTTAGCATAAATTCTTTTATTGTTTTCAATTTCTCTTTTAAAATTTTTCATTTTCTTCAATTCTCTGGAAAACACTTTCCATCAAGTACTAAATCCAGATAATTCTTATGAAAATGACAGTTATAAAAGCATCACTTTCCTATAAATATATTGTTAAGAATGAGCACCTGTAGGTAATGGATAAGTAGTAAACATTCTCAATTTATATTTTATATATTATTAAAATTATTAGTATATGTAATAGAAGTAAAGTTCTTCGGTTATATAGAAGTTATATATATATGTTACTATAAAGTAAAATAAAATATGTAGTTATAAAAAATAGTGAGAAAAATATTATCGATTGTCGATTACTTCATGTTCTTTATATATGTTTGGAAATGAGTATTGAGCATCATTATTTGTTATAATTGGCTACTGTATGCATTTTAGGGATACCTGTTAGTATACCTATTGGGAAACTTGGATATCCTAATTAAGTATCAAGGGGTAAAACTGCTGGAATTATGAATATTTTCTAAATCATCAGAATACTGAAGTCATCATGTACGAAATGTTTGACTACAACACAAACGAAGTAAAAAATATTTAAGAAAAAATTTTACATAGGAATAGAAATTAAAACAATTCATTTATAGAAAGATATAATTAGATTTACATATATTGTATATTTTTATATAGACGAGAAAATAGGGAAGGAGAATATAATAAAAAAAATCAGAGGAATACCAACAAATGTCCAACGTAGCCCAGGAGTTTAATTGTTGAGAATGAGCGCCAGAATGTAATGGATAGATCGTAAACATTCTCAAATTATATTCTATATGTTATTAAAATTATTAGTACACAAAATAGAAGTAAAGTTCTTCACTTTTCTTCTTCTTACATAATATAAAAATATAATTTGAGAATGTTTACGATCTATCCATTACATTCTGGCGCTCATTCTCAACATTAATAAACTGAGAGGAAATAGAAAGATTATTCATATCGGTAGTTAAGTTGGACATAATGTTATAGGAGATCTGTTAAATCAGTGGATAATAGTATGATGATATAATTTAATAAGAACTTCTTCGGTTTCTTCTATGTATGATAAATATACATACTATAAACCTATATACGAATAATCTATATATTTCTCTTTCTTTATATAAATTATTTTTTTACCAGAATATATTTTGCAAGATGGAAAAATATATTTTTGTCGAGGAGCAATTCTAGCATAAATAATATTAACCAGCATAAGCTTCCTAAATTGAAAAAAAACCAGCACCACTATGGAGAGGTTTTTGCTGTAAGATTCTTATTAGTTAGAATCTTATTAGTTCATTATATTTTATTCTAGAATCTTCTGTTTCAGCAAAAGCAATTACTTTGTATGTTATACTTGGGTTTTAGCTATTCTCTCATGTAATGTAATTTTTTCCGAGTACTGTTTTTTTTTTTCGATGAAAGAGATAAATTATTCATTTTCTGAGTTAAAGCCTGTTTGTGATGGATTAAAAAATCTGTTTAATTTGTTAATAAAAAATAGTAGTGTATACTAATTTATTTGAAACTTTTTCAATTCTTTTTGTATACTATTTATATACACTACTGATGACTATATAAATAATTTTATCTTTTCTTCTTATATTTTTTTATTCCTCCATTTATATATGTATTTTTGCTTATGGTGTAAAAAATTTTCATTGATGAAATGATTCTAACATAATTAATAAAGTGACAGCGATCTAATTTACCAAATTGAATAAACCAACATATTTTATATTAATTGATTTTGGAAGCTAGCTGTCTAGAATGAAAATAATTTTTTTGTAAAAATTAAATATTTATATATATCCGTGAAAAGGCTTACAGCCAAAAGCCCTTTGGTTACTTTGATAAAATGAGCAGAATTAACTAGTGGTGCTTGGTATGCATATAGAAAAGAAAAGCAAAGAATATAGAGATGAAACATTTAGATAATAACAGAAAATTTACTATAAATATTACTTGATCTAATGCATGTACTTGACTTGTTATATTTTTTCTACAAAGCCCATTTCAAATAATTGTTAATCAAATTCACATGATAATGCATAACAAGGAAGAAGGAAAAGAACCAACATACAGTTATTATCAATTATATATATATATATTAAATACTTTTCTTAAATAACATATTTCAGATAAACTTTAATTTCCACCTTATCTTGACAATTTTTTATTCAAAAGTAAATTAAGAAGTAGAATAATTATTATGACATATTATGGTTTGTCATTTTTCCAAGAATCATTGTTATTAATCTTTTTCTTTTGTAAAGAAGATCTGCTTTATATCTATAAGTCTTATCCAATTCCGTTGCACTTGGAGCAAACAATTCAAATTCTGTAAGCATCTTCAAACCATGTTCTTCTATAACTTTTTCATAACTGTGAACATCCTTGATTTGTTGGTCAAACTCTGGATGCGTGACAAGTAGATTAATAATATTAAAACACACTAACACTAACTCTGACCCCTCTTCTAAAGAAGATATTCTCCTTAGTTCCTTTCTTATTATCAAATAATATGTAAAAACACGTTCTGGATTTTTTTCGAGTAAATATTTTACTATTAGTAAAAATCTATACTTGCATGGTTCATCTGACAAGGGAGAGCTGAATAATTTTGCACTTTGGTAGAAAGCTATTGCCGAAAACCATGAATTTCCAGATATCCAATCAGCTAAACATAGTGGAATTTTATTATGACCATCTAATTTTATGAACTTTTCATCCATACCTACTTCCTGTAATAAATTTTGAAATCTTTCAGGAGAAGATAACAGGTAAAGAAGGTATAAATATACCAAGTAATGATTCTTATTCATATTTAAGGTGTATTCTCTAAAGGAATTTTTAAAGAGTAATTGCAAGCAGAAAGGGGTTGTTCCCTTCATAACCGGAATGGACAAACATCTAATGATATAGAAAGATATTATATGAGGGAAATTGGCAACAGTCCATTCAATATCTGAACTTTGATCTAACTCATCTAGGAAGTTCTTGGCAAAATTTCTCCCTGAAAGTAAGACTATAGGTAGGCATACCTTTTCATAACCCTTAAAGTGTATCGAATATAATTGTTTTAAACAATTGGTAACAAATATCAGGGCACCTTCAAACACAACTGGATGCGGAGAGCCAATGAGTGATGTGGCAAGCCAAAACATTTCTTTCAAAATAGGTAATGTTGGATCAATACCTTCCACCAATTTAGCAAGAGCAAAGGTATGTGCAATACTTAAAAACATGGTTTCTTCATTTATTTTAGGAATAGCGAAAATCTGCATTGATTCAGATAAGAGATCTCGACAAAGTGCCTCTGAGCAGGTATTTTTACTTATTACACCTAATATCATCATGGCTCTGGCAGATAGAAATGATCTATAGCTAAAGATTGCATCCAAAATATATTTCTTAAATTTTGTTTTCCAGAATGACGCTTCTGTTTTTGAGCTAAACTCCATCAAAAGAATAATATTAGAAGTGAATGTTTCCAAAGAATTTACCTTACTTGTGAATGATGTGGTATTAAAAAGTGGGGTCCATGTACCTTTTTCTTGACTAAATCCTGAGATTAAATTTAGCTTTTGGTGAGAAAAGGCTGTAGAAATTGATAATAAATGCTCTCTGTCATCATCATCCAAAGATTCATTGACTGTTAAAGAGTGACATATGTTCATCAAAAGTTTATGTAGCGTTAATCTTAAACCAGAAGGACCAGTATCTATTAGTAAAGATATCACATAAAGAAGTTCTGGTAAATACATTTGAGTTAACAACGGTGATTCAAAAAATAATTGAATAGAAATGTTGGATAAAATGTTTAATTCTGACCAACTATGGTTGTATGATTCCAAAGTTAGTGATGGAAGTAGTGTCTTGATAATATTCATGAATCTATGAAGGACTTGACATGTCACTTCAACAGTAGGAAAGCCAGTTAGTAGGGTAATTACCTGGTTCCATTCACGATTCTCAGAGTCTCTCTCTAGTGCATGATTAATTATTTCATCCACAACTAATGCAGCTAAGTTTACATCCATTGTAAATTTGTACCAAATTTGCTGCATGTATACAGCAGTGAAGTCTGATTCTTCAATGGTGAGACGAATCAAACTTTGGATAATATGAGAAAAAACTTCAGGCCCGGTTGGATCACCAAAATTAAAAAACGAATCGTACAAATTTGGTATCCAGTATGATAAACAAGTTACCACAGTAGGAATAGCCTTATGGTTAAGTACTCTCTTTTCTAATCCACCAACAATGTATTTCCAGATATAAGGAGTTAACTCGGGAGAACTAGTACACAAAGATTGGGTAATAAGGGAAAGAAACATTGTAGTGTCTTGTGGAACATAAACTTCTAAAGAATGATAAAATACAGTACCAAAATTAAGATGGAATGCATTTTGTGTTGAAACTAATAAATTATATGAAATATTCTTAATAGATTCATCATCACTGAACAAACCAACCAGTATTACTAAACAAAGGTGGGCAATGATTTCATCTCTATTAGTTTTATTCTTATTTCTTTTGTCTAGTATTTCTGAATTTATCACAGTGTAGTCATTGTCAACTTTGGATTCTGCGTAATAGAACATTTTGATGATTTCTAAATACTTAGCATTAGAAAAAATTAGCCGACTTCCATCGAAAAAACTTACTGTAAATTCATCTTGGCGGCCTGTAACATTTGACACATTTACTGTAGAAATATCGATTAAATTAAAAACATCATTCAATTGTACTGAAATCGATTTATTTAGATTATGAATTTCATAAATTTTTGGTATCTCATGTAATATTTGGAAATCTTCATAACCAATTTTTAGGGTAACTGGAAAGAATTTATGAGTTTCTTCATCATATAGCTCGATATCATGTAACGATATACGTGTGTTCTGAAGGCTTTGAAGTAGATCAGATGTTAATCCTAGACCTTTAATAATTAATTGATCCGTAGATGTATTCAAAAATTCATACGGAATACTAGAAGTCATAAACGGATTCTCCTTAACTCTTAGTTGAGTCCATATTTTCATGAACATATCTGTTGTATTAATATAGTATATTTTAATGCAGGTTTTAAAAACAATATCTGGCAATAATGAAAAAAGAATAGTGCATATCTTTTTGAATTCATTTTGCTTTGTTGCAAAGCTTGTACAATCTAGAACAACGTAATGCTTATTCGACCAAACTTTAATATAGGCACGGAGTATCTTGTATAGTGAATCTTCCAGGCTCTCCATGCTGAGCACTAGTTGTCTACAGAATATTATTAATATAGGTATACCAGTAGAAGACATAGACTCTTGAATGGGTGAATAGTGTTCAATAACATTATTAACTGACGACTTAAAAGCATGTCTTTTCATAAATTCATAAAGCTGCGGATATTTTTCCATGTTTTCTTTCACAAATGGGGGTAAATCATGTGATAACTCTACCATTGGAAGGCCTAATTTTTCCAACACACCATCAATGATATTGGCAAAATCTTTAAGTGCTTCAAAGTTCTGTGAGAAATGGACATCATTCACAGCTTCTGCTCTGATTTCAAGTTCGTGTTCATATAAAAACTTATGGATAAAATGGTAATCAAAATATATTGGGGTTGGTAAGCTCTTCTTAGGTACTTTAAACACCTCATCAGTATCACATAATTTTTTTATAAATCCACTGATTCTATCATTATAACTCTTTAAAGTTTTGATATGAGGTTGGAGTGCAGGCCATTTGGTGAAATCTTCAGAACCATTTGCCATATTTTGTATAACTTTGGCGAGTATGATGAAGGATTTTTTACATTCGTAATCAAAGGATATTTCAATGTTCTCAGAATCTGGGGATACTAATGCAGGACCTAAAAATCTGAGGAATACAAATGAACCAATAGATAGATATGCATAATGTGGGAATTTATTCCTCATTTCTCTATATATGGTTTGGAATATTAGTCTCAATTCTGAGGGAAAGTAAGAAATGGATGAAACAATAGCATTGGTTAATTTGTCAAGATACAATAAGAACAGTTTAACAGATTTTTCAATATTCACCTCCTGCGCAGGTCTATCGATATCGAAGTAATCCTTTTTGTCAATTAACTCTTGAAGTGTAGGGCGTAAAGTTTTTATCAAGTAGTCGTTACCTTTAGCTCTTGTATAAAGGGAAAGTGCTCTTGTTGCACAACTGTTTCTTCTAAGTACATCCAAATACTTTGTCGCGTTATGTATTTCTGACGTAATTAATTGCAATACAGCAATATGACCTGCATTCATTGTTTCAAACGCATTAATCACACTAGCTGCATATGCATCTATTTCTGCAGATGGACAGACAAGACTACCTAAATAAACAAATTCAGGATACTTGAGAAGAATTGAAGTTAACTCAGACACAGCTTCCTGTTGTGCTGATTTTGAAGAGCTTTCCTGAAATGGGTAATTATTAGTAATATCAGTGAATACTTTTAAGAAAGCAATTTTAATATTTTTATCTTCAGAATAACCCATTGGTAGTGTAAACTGAAAACTGGAGTCAACATTTGCAATTGACAAGTTAGTTAGGGCTGTTATCAAGTTACTGTTTAACAAACTAATCTTGTGTTTTAATGCAGCTGGATATTTATCAAGATTAGTGCTTTTTTCTAAACCTTTCAATAAAATTGTAAAGTAGTTACCAAATACAACACTAGCAGACCTTTTCATTTCTTCCTTTGTATTAGCAAATGACACTTCTAATGGGACATCTTTTGTCAGATATGCAAGAGCCTTGGATGATTCAATTGAGGTATCGATATACAATATATCCAGGTCTCGTTTTTTAAGATCCATATCTCTATGAGATTTAGACATGTTTTCAAAATCATAATCTTTGTTAAGTGTTTCTTCAAACCACGATATCACTAGTTTAATCCACTTGTTTTTTAAAGAAAAATGACTCTTAATACACAGAAATGTTTCAGAGTATTCGAGACTGTTAAACATTTTTGACATTTGAATTATTGCTTTATAATATCTGATCGATTTATGATCAATTTTTTGAACAATTTTTACGATATCAGTTATAGAATTTATCAAATGTGAAGAATACCAGATGATGATTTGGTTATCGTCATCTCTTTTTAGTATTGTTCTAATTATAATGATCATTTGCTCTAGTAAAATATAAGATGATTCTTGTTCTGGTAAAGTAAGATCAATGGCACTTAACTCGTCAATTTTGACTTTAATATTTTTAAAAAGTATTCCATATGAAAGGGGATGTAATTCGATGCTTAGAAGATCCTTGGTAATCTCTCTTATGAGTAACTCTGAGTCATTTAACCGAGTGCACTGTAATTTTATAAAGTAATCAATTTTTTCTGTTATGTCTTTTCTCATTTCGTCTAGATAAAGGAATTTTTTAAATCCAATTAAAGTTTCAGGACTTGTTGTTAAGAAAACACCAGATGTGGCGGCTAAAATACCCGCAATATTTTTGAAATCATTTAATTGTTTTTGGGTTAAAACTTTTAATTTTGAATAACCTAGCCACTTGTTGTATAATGCATTGATAGCCTCTAAAATAACAGAATCTGGAAATTTTATGTACTTCACAATGTTGTTTTTTAGTCTCCTCTGAAAGGCAACAGAACCTGAAGTAGTGAAATCATCTGTTGCCATAGTTTTAATGAAATCTATATTGTAAAGGTATACACTATTGATTTTTCCAACATATTTTCTGTAGAATTTTAAAGCATCATAATAATGGGAATAAGCGTCTTTTAAAAGATTGGCAAAGTCACTTGTGTTGCAAAACAGTGATGTGAAAAGACCAGCACCCAGAGTTGTTGCAACTATGGGAAATATTGAAGCCTCTATTTCGATAATACTACTTGATTTCCCAGACTTTACGGCAATTTTCTTTAGTTGTACCTTGATACCTAAGAATTTTATGATAACCTTTAATATTGACAATCTTTTTGAGTTGTCAATGTTCCTATCAAATAATGCTGCGGAAAATAAGGTAATTGTATAATTGCTGAAAACATAAAACTCATTAATTTGATCTTCTTGTGCATCCTCACATGCTTCTTCAATATAATTGATTAATAAACCCATTAATGATTGTGCTGAATTTTGTAATACAATATTGTTATCCATAACACCAACAAATATAGGCTTGATGATATTACTGAATTCTGTAGAAGCCCAACAAGCAGCATCTATGTCTTTAGAAGGGAATATGAAGTAATTTGTTACCCTTTTAAATATACTAAAAATTATCATCATTAAAGCCCGTGCATAGTCATTACCAACATCTTTTATGTGTTCCAAGGAAATAGAACATGGCTGATCAAGGTATGAACTATCATTACTTTGTAATAATTGTAAACTTGGCAAGTTATTGAGTGGTGCAACTTTTGGTAATGTTTCATTGGATGTTTTTCTAGAAGGAGTTTTCGTTAATGGGGCCACTGATTGGATGTTCTGTTTTGAGGATAATAGCTTTTTGGTGACGTTGGAAAAGGTTAATTTGTGAGTAGATATAGAAGTGGACGAACTTCTATTCGATAGTCGTGATGGATTTGACGTTGATTTATCAGTAGGTGATGATAATGAAGGATATTTCTTGGTTTTTATTGTATGAGGTTTTAAAGAAGTTGAGCTTGCATCAGTATTATTTGAATCGGTTATTTCTGAAATGTTATCTTTGTTACGATTTTCATCTGAACTTGAATCTGACATCTTGATTCCTTGAAAATTTGTTAGTAATATTGATTCTAAATCCCATGAGGTATTGAATGTCTTGTTATTTTGATATGGAGTTGTTTTACTACTTGAAGAGATAGTAGATGATGCATCAGAATTGTTAAAATCAGAGTTACTGCTTTCTGCAAATACATTAACAGTAGATAAAGTTCTAGTCTTTTCAAATTTTTCTAAAATTGAGCCATCTAGAATTGAGATTATGATATCAGTCACAGTTTCATCAAAATATGGGAATTCCTTTAGTAATAAATTAGCTATTTTATAAAATAAGGTTTTGAAAAAACTAGATACATTCTTTGCTACCTGTTTTGCTATCGGCTGTTGTTCCAATAAATGGAAAAATATTCTAAAACCTTCAATATAAATTGTTAATTTTTCTAAATTCAAAAAATTGAGTTCTTTATCTAAATGCAAGTGTTGCAAGAATTCATCTGGTTCTAACTGTAATGCACATGCAAAATATTCTAACTGTAACTTTCTCTTCGTTATTGGGTGTTTATCGAGACAATGCATCAGGAATTTGTTTGGTACGGTGTTCCAATCTTGACCTACACTTAAACCGGCGCCCATAACAGCATATAGTCTTTTTGAAAATTGAATACAAGGCAATTTTGAATTATACATCGATATAGAAGATGCCATAGTCTGTATTGTTAAAGTTGTTCTTATTGAATCGATGAGAGCTGAATCACAAGGGAGTTGCACACCAGTTATATTTTTCAGTATGAGAATCAAAAATTTAATTTGTTTAGATCTTTTAGAAGAGGATGTTAAAGATGTAAATCTTTTTAGATTATACGTCAAATGTTTAATATTTTGTGTTCGATCCTCATAGGATGTGGGGTTCATCGAATTACCTCTTCTCTTATTGGTAGGGCTACTTAAATGGCTATTATTATTATTATTATTAGTAGTAGTAGTAGTAGTAATGGTAGTGGTGGTATTTTTGACAGTATTATTATCTTTAACATCATTTGAAAGTACAATTGTATCTCGAAGGTTTTTAAATTTCATATTATTAATTTCCACAAATACTTCGGTATCGAGGAAAAGTAACATAGATAAAAATTGTAAAATTGGGTGATACGATACTAAGTTTACATCACCAAGATGTGTGTACAATTCCAAAACATTGACCAAAGAATGTGACATGGATTCATAACCATTACCAAAATTTTTAATTGTGGTCTCAGTATTCTCAATTTTAATAGAAAACGGATAAACATTTTGTTAATCTTCCTTTTTGGATGTGTAATTCCTTCGAAGGCTATTATCATTATGTAAAGAGGAAGACACAGTTGAGTAGTCTTCACTAGATGATGACGTACTATAAGATCTTGAACTTCTGACCAGTATTGGCATAGGAAGATCTGATGTAAATTTGTCTGCTGTATGATAATTTGTTGAAGAAACACTACCTTTATGGCTATTACTATTATTGTTGTTATTATTATTAAGTGAATCGGTGTTATTATTTGTTTCATTTGAAGATGTTAAATATTGAGAAATATTGAAATCAGAATAAATTTTATCAAATAGAATATTTATTGTAGTTGGAATCTCTTTAATTGAAGGGTCTGTATTTTCATTATCATAATGCAAAAGGTTCTGATATAATTGGATATATTCCTTTGGTCTTTCCATGATCCAAAATAAAAATGACTTAGATGTATAATGTAGGAACAGTGCATGGTATACAGTTTTTCTCATATTCGAAGATATTTTTTTGACTAATTCCAGAAAATTGCCAATATTTTTATGTGTGAGATAGAAGGATCCAAATATATCTAAATATTGAACGACATTGGATTCGTTAATGACATGGTTAATGATTAAAGGTGTAATAATCTTGGTCTGTGTATATTTAATAAATTCGTTTGGATTTGATGCAGAGACGAATTTTAACATATACTCTATTGCTGTATCAATTTTGTCTGCATAACCGGGCCATCTTTTTTCTTCCAGATAATTCCTATAAGATGGCATAATATTATTGTTAAAACCATAGTAATTACTACTGCTAATATTCAGACTAGTATTGTTATTGTTGTTAGTTAAGGGATTATAAAGTGCCATGTTTTTCAAGATAGTAAAAGTTTTCGAATGTAGTTTGATCCTCGTTGATAGATTGACTATTCTTGTGGCGATAGCGGGATCTAACGGGCCTGGAGTAACAGTATGGAAATTTGGCCTATTGGTAGCAAACCCTACTGTAGCATTTATCTTTGATTTTCCATGCTTTTCGAATAATGGTAGAAACTCATTTTTGGCACCAGTATTGTTATCGTTTTCTTTAGACCTCCAATAGTATTCCATTACGTCGGTCATTAGTCTAGTGACTATTAAGATAGACTGTACAGTATCATTGTTGATCTCTTGAGATATAATGGACGCCTCATTACCCAACAATTCGTCGATCAAATCCATTGCATTTTCCAATATGGGATTGAGGTCTCTTGATATTGCAACACTGACGGCTATTGACCTACAATGAAGAAATAAATCTTGTTGTTCTACTTCACGACATGTTCTGAAGGCTGATTCGACCGGTAAGATAGGTAAAATTTTACTGAAAAAGAGATGCTTTGATAAACTCTCACACATATATGGATATTGGTTAAAACTCGTTGAGGAGGAAGATAATGGAGTCATATTGAATTATTAAAAAAAAAAAGAAAAGAAAAGATAAAGTAATGTAATATAATGTAATGTAAAATAAAAGGTGTTTTTAGATTATAGAATATTAAATAATGCAAATTCTTCTAAAGGACAATGTTTCTTTAATAATATATATATATATATTATTGTTTGAATAAAGAGTAGATGCGAATAGAATAGAATAAAATAAAATAAAATGGAAAAGTTAAAACATAGAAAAGTCAGCGGAGGAGGAGGGAGGAGGAGGAAAGGGATAGAAGCAGAGGGTTTATACGAATGGGTCTATCACTTTTTTCTTTCCCTTATTTAATCTCAAAAGTACGTTCTCGAATTTGATGGTTATATCTGTATGTAATGGGTAGCAAACAATAAAAGAGTATGTAAAGATGGAATCTCTAATATATCACTCAAAGGAACGATTACATAAAACCATTTTTTTTAAGTTAATACTAGTGATAAAAAAGAAAAAATAAAAAATAAAAAGTCAATAAGATCCACTAGCGAGTAAGACCCACACACGTTACATAGAAGTTGGTTTAAACCTACTATCACTGTACAACCGATTCAAATAATAAAATAATAAATCGAGAGAGGGGCAGGGGAGGCGGCAAAATCAAGAGGATCAGCAAAAAAAAAAGAAAAGAGTACCGGTAAATCAGGAAACCCGACGACTGGCGCCATCTCCTCGGCCCATAGAGTCTGGGGAAATTGCAGCACCATTTCAGCGGTGTTCCCTTATCCACACAAAAAATCTTGTATAGGAAATGTACCCTAAAAGAAAAGCTATTCAAAAAAAGAAAAATATATATACATAAATTCCGACCCTACCGTTTTGTGAGGTATATATCTAATTTTTTTTTTTATTTTCAGTGAATCCTAAAGATATTGGGTAGAGCAAAAAACAATGTAATCTGTAAATATAGTTGCATGAAGCGTTTTGAATATTAAAAGATAGAAAAATAGGAAGCTTACCGTCAACTATCCCTTTCTGATTACATACATACGAACCTTTACTATCTATGTAATGTTGTACGCTCAACTGTTGTTAGAACCACTAGACTTCAAAGAATTGAGATATAAAAGTTACTAGTTATAAGTAGTTATAGGTAGTTATTCTATGTGAATGTCCTACATAGATTTATAGATATACGGGAAAATGAGTACATCAGGTAGAGTTGTTACTTAAGTTATTAAAATATAATTTATTTATACTCCGAATATTACATATGAAATCCACACCTAACCCCAAATAATCATGACCATTGGGAAAACACAGAATACTGTTTTCTCGCTCGACCTATTTTTTTTGGTGTCAGCATTTATACATGTGTTCCTTTTTTTCAAAGGGTGGTCACTCCTCCCCCTCCTCTCCCTTCCACGTTAAAAAAAAAAAAAAAAAAAAAAAAAAAGAAAAAGAAAAGGAAGACTGTTAACAACAGGCACACACAGCGGGCATCTTTTGGCTGATGGTAGTCAAAGAAGCAGCCAACAAACAAAGTCCACGGGAAAGACTGACAAGAACGACAACAACAACAATAATAATAACGTTTTTTTTGGATCAGTGGTTGTAGTATCAACTGTAGTTCTGTCCTGTTTTGGAAATTACCACTGCATCTGTCATCTTGAATTACCCTAATTTGTTCATGATATTGTCTTATTTAGTATCTCAAAGAAGGCAATATAGAGTAAAAGTAAACTACATATACAGGTATATAGTATATTTCTCTACAAAGAGATTGTCTATCTGTTTACTATACTTTATGGTAGTGTAATACTGAAATTGTTCATTGAGGGACCATCCTTTAATTTATGCTTTTTTGAATAATTCCTTAATGGGCTTTCTGGTTTATCGTCTCCTTTAAATAGAAATAAGAAATAACACACTTTCTTAGCTTCATGATATTGTACCCTTTTATATCCTAATGATGCGAACATTTCCGTAAAATAATCTAACGTCATATATCTTGAATTATTAATACAGGGCAATGGTAATACTATAAATAAATATGCAGGTCTATCTCTTCTTAAAAACTTGGAGAATCTTAAACACATTGAACCTCTTTCTCTCGGTGTTGGAACAAAATTTAATACTAGAGAACATGATATTAAATCAAACCGGTCGCTATCGGTCTTTGGTACAGGTAGTTCCATGAAATCTTGCTGTATTATCCCATCTTCATCGTTATAATTATTTAAATCTATACGGATCACTCTACTAAATATCCCACTCGTACTGATCGCATTATGTCTACTCAAGGAACCAATCTCTAATGCTGTGGACTCTTTCAAACCATATCCGTTTTCTTTAATCCACCGTATAAGTATCTTGGATGAATCGCCGCCACGGTTAACATCCTGGCCCATTCTACTAGCCTCCTGATAAAGATTTATCCCATTTTCATCTTTTAATTCTTTCATAATATATCCTAAGTAAAAACACAACTGATTCGGATCGTTGTGTTTCCCCTTCTGCGGTAATTTGACTAACTGTTCTTCAATCTTTATATCTTTTGACCTCAAATTATCTCCACGGATCGTCCAACCTTTTTTGAATTCTGGACTTTTTAATGTGGCTTCTTCAATGATTTCATTGTCGTCCTTCTCTAATTTTGGTGTATCTAGAAAATGTAACCATTTCAATAATAATTGTTTCCTTTGTAATAGAAAATGATATCTTCTAATTATCTTTCTCGTTGATTGAGGTTTGATTTTTCTGATTTGGGATCCGTGCGGACCAACTGTTTTTCCTGTTATACTTTTTTTACCCCTTTTTAACATATTCCTTTTGTATGTACACACTGTCAGTCACTCAGTAATATATATCTACTACTGTCAAACGTTATATTTTCTACCACCCTTTTTCTCTCATTTTTTTTCTCTTCTTTTTTTTTCCACCGATGAGCTTGATGTTTTTTTTTAAATATTAGAGATCTTCTTTAAAATCCTCGAAGGACTTTGCCTTTTCTTTTTTTTTTTTGTTTTCTAAATGAAAAAAATTTTAAAGCGATGAGCTTCCTTTTTCATTATATTAACAGTCCAATTAATTACAGATCAAATTATGTTAACATGGCAAATACCTATATTTGTAAAGAGATAACAACACTTACATACAGAAGTACAATAAACTAACAAAAAGGGAACTGGCCAACAAATAAGTATATAATTAAATTACCTATATTCGATTTTTTTTCCTTTATTTATTTTGATAGTTGTTTAATAATGGGAAAAGGTAAAAAAGAAATTAATGTAAAAGATCTGAAATGGAAGAAAGTTGATATTGGTGATGCTTTAGACGATTTTAATGGGTTCTATGGGTTAGAAGAAATCGATGGTGTCGATGTTAAGATCATTAATGGTCAAGCTCATTTTTATTCTAAAGATGAAGAAATTGATCTGAATAAAATAGGCACCAATGTTGAGGATGGGGAGAAGGGTGAGGATGATAATGATAATGACGAAGGCTATGGTGAAGGTGAATTGATTGAATTTAAAAATTTTGATGATATTAAAGAAGGCGAGTTGAGTGCTGTATCAACTGATGATGAGGAGGAGGATGAAGATAATGTAAGTAATGGGGCAACTGCTAGTGAAAGTGAATATGAAAGTGCGACTGATGAATTAACTACAAATATTTTTACTTCAAATATTGATTTAAATGATGTTGACATTGAACTACCTGAGTGGACAAAGATTGATTCTTCTTTGTCTATGACCATCTTACAAGGTCTTTCTAAATTAGAATTTTCGAAACCAACAGAGATTCAAGCTAGAGCTATTCCACACGCATTAAGGGGAGAGGATATTATGGGTAAGGCTTCTACAGGTTCCGGTAAAACTTTAGCTTATGGTATTCCTATCTTGGAAAACCTAATAAAATCGCTAAAGGAGAACGATTTTACAAGTTGCATTGGTATTATTTTCACACCAACCAGAGAATTAGCACAACAAGTTACTAAACATTTACAAAGGGTTTTCGAAAATATCCTAATAGGTGATAATAAACATGCGATTTTATCCTTAACCGGTGGTCTCTCTATCCAAAAACAAGAAAGGTTACTGAATTATAAAGGTAGTGGTAGAATCATTATTGCTACTCCTGGTCGTTTCTTAGAGTTACTAGAAAAAAATGATAAATTGATTAATAGATTCTGTGCGACTAAGACTTTAGTACTAGATGAAGCAGATAGATTATTACAAGATGGGCATTTTGATGAATTTGAAAGAATCTTAAAATTGTTATCTCAAAGACGTCAAAGGGAATATGGTAGAAAATCTTACTGGCAAACAATGATTTTTTCTGCAACATTTTCTATGGATCTATTCAACAAGTTATCTTCAAATCAATCCTTGAATAAATTTAACAGTAACAAAAAAAATAAAAATGATGACGAATTGGAGATTGTCCTAAGACATTTGATGAGCAAAATACATTTCAAATCTAAGCCAATTATTATTGATACAAACCCAGAAGATAAAGTTAGTTCACAAATCAAGGAATCCTTAATTGAATGTGCACCATTAGAACGTGATCTATATGTTTATTATTTCTTAATGATGTACCCAGGTCAGACATTAATCTTTTGTAACGCAATTGATTCAGTGAAAAAATTAAATAGTTTCTTAAACTTTCTTAAAGTTTCTTCATTTCAAATCCATTCGTCAATGACACAAAAAAGTCGTTTGAAAAATTTAGAAAGATATCAAAAACAAGCACATCATAACAACGTCCTAGGTAAACCAACTGTTCTGATAGCTAGTGATGTTGCTGCTAGAGGGTTAGATATCCCAGGGATTCAACATGTAATCCATTACCACTTACCTCGTACTGCAGATGTGTATATACATAGATCTGGTAGAACAGCCCGTGGTGCAAATGAAGGTGTCTCTGTCATGATTTGTTCACCACAAGAAGCAATGGGACCATTAAGAAAATTGCGTAAATTATTATCAACTGATAAAAAAATTGTTAAAAATAAAAAATGGCAAAAGACTGTTCCATTGATGCCTATTGAAGTTGATGTGGTAAATCAATTAAGAGAACGTTGTGAAATAGCCACGGAATTAGCTGACCATGATATTGCATCAACATCACTTCATAAAGATGCTAATTGGTTAAAAAAAGCAGCAGACGATTTAGGAATCGATGTGGATTCAGACGATGAAATTAAAGATGTATTTTTAGCTAAAAACAAGACAAAGAAACTAAATAAAACTATGAATAAAGAAGAAGTGAAATACGCCAAAGCTCAACTAAATGAGTTATTAAGTGAACCAATTCGTAAGGATCGTAGAAAGAAATATTTGACTGGTGGGTTAGTTAATCTTGCAGATAATTTAGTCAAGAAGAGGGGACATGATTCTATTGTTGGCCACCAAAAAGTTGATGCATTGGAAGTATTAAAAAAGAAAAAACCTAAGAATTGAAGCAGTGTTTGATATTATCATGCCACTCGTATAGCAATATATATATTTCTTGATAACTACATTACTGCATATACTTTTATTGTAAGACATAAATTCTTCGAAGAAAAGATAAGGGGATAATTGAATAATTAATAATATACAGGTTACGGGATGGTTTATAAATTCTACTTATATAGATTTTTATCGATTTTTAAAATATAACACCGTACTAATAGTTGCAAAAAAACAATAAAAGAAACACCTGAACTAGAAGATATGTATTAATGCAGAAATCGACCAGATTACTCCAGTAAGTTTGTTTGTACACTTACAAGACAAAAATAAAAGTTTAGAAGAATGATTAAAAAGGTAATAGTTAGGAATAATAAAGAGGGGGGAAAACGAAAGACTATCTTTCTAACATATCACTACTCCTTTAGATGAAATCATAATCAGATTCGTCATCATCATCGTAATATTCATCGTCAGATTCATCAATTAATTGTTCAAAGTTAACTTTATAACGTAACAAAGCACCAATACCACCAAAACCGGTAACAAATTGTGAACCTTCTTGGGATTTATCAGTAATGAATTCTAAAGTAGCACCGAAGTTTTTGTAATTTTCAGCTAACCATTCAACTAATGGTTTTTCTTCAATTAGATCCATTTCCTTACCGGTTGCCTTGTCTAAGACATATGATTTATCAGTGGATTTTGGATCAACCATCTTAACTACTTCTTGATCTTCAGAATCCTTGAAAACATATCTGACAGTATCTAAGTTTTCAAAAACAATTAAAGTTTCGACAGCACCTAAATCAAGAGCCTTTAATGTATCATCAATACCATAACAGAATTTACCGGTGTCTTGGGAGATTTGGTCGAAATAGTGGTCTAATAATTTCTTTTCTTGGACGAACTTAACGTTAGATAAAGCTTCTGCAGATAATTCAATAGCTTGGTTAAAACCATTTTCACCACCATAAGAAATATCAACAACTTGAACAACTTTTTCAGCCAATCTTGGATCAAACAATTCAGATTTGTTTAAATCATTTTTAAAATCGGCTGAACCAGCAAGAACAAGACCCTTAACGTTGACTTTATCATTGGTAATGAAGTTTTGAACAGCAACTTCAGCAACTTTTCTAACATAGTTATGTCTCTTTTCCTCTCTTAAACGAGCAAAACGAACAGCAGATTGACCACCTCTGCCGTGTTTCTTTGGCAAATCGACAGTAAATTTGTGTAGGACAGTTCTTGTATTACCAGATAATAAACCAAAAAGAGCACCCTGACCATCCATGACAATGAAACCAAATTTGTCATCAGCTTCTAATAATTCAGAAAGAGCTTCAGTGTGGAACTTATTATCACATAAATACAAAGATGTGTTAATTGGTTTATATGGTTCAATATCAAAAGTGACTTTCTTTTCCTTACCATCTTCAGTGATAATATCACCACAATAAAGAACCAAACCATTTGGAGGAACTTTACTGTATAATTTCAATTTTTGTTGTGTTGAGGTAATAGCAGATAAGACAGATAATCTGTTGACACGGGACTTAATGTTTGAGGCAGTACCATATTCATCAGTCAATTTCTTTTGAATCATAGAAATTTGATCCTTTGGTGGAATAACTAAAGAGATCATGGAGGTACCATTACCACGAGCACTTTCCAGTCTCTTAATTAGCTTCTTAATCTTCCAAATTTCAATATTTTTTTCAGCGTCGGTTTCCATTTTCTTTTAAAACTTTGGTATCTGTATTCCCTCTTTATTTGGGTTATTATAAACTGCGGTGTTTAGAACTATTAAGGGTATGATATAAGATAACAAACCGAAGATAGCTTTTTTGCAATAGAATTTTCTAGTTTAATTGTGTCGATGGTCTTTTTGCATTTAGTCTTTTCTGTTTTAAACTTTTTTTTTTCGATGAATATTAAATGTTCAAAAAAAATTAAAAAAATTTTCTTCGTCTGGAGCGATGTGGGTGTGACATAGTCAACTACTTTTTTTATTTTATATATTAATATACAAAAGTAATCTGTAGTAAGATAGAGAAGCATAATATGTATCTATGCATGTATGTATCTATGTATGTATGTATTTTCATGTACCACAAAATGGAAAAAGGTATTTACTAACTTTAGCTGAGAAGGAAGTATATTATTTATTTATGAACTATAGAGATGTGTGTGTACTGTGTGTTTTTATGGAAGAAGAAATATAATTATTCAAATAATTCATTTATTTTATTTATAGATTGTTTCCATTCTTCCTTGTCGATCAATATTACCTCATCTATTGAGTCATAAACATTGATACAGGAAGAGTAATTTTGGGTATGCCAATGAGCAAGGTTTGTATAATCCTGTTCATTGATTAATTGATGTAATGGCCCTTGTTTACTTTTACACCAAAATAAATGTAAATTTCCTTTATCTTTAACTAACGGAAACGCTTGTATAACTAATGATTTTACATCCTGTGAAGAAGACAATGTATCTTCAGTGGTCTTCCTTGTAATTATATCATTTTTATATTTTATATATACCGGATATCTGTTCATTTGTTGTTTTGTTTCTTGTAAGTTTAGTTTGTTATGATAGTGTTTTTTGTTGTCTTTATAATTATTTTTTTATCAGTGAAAAGCCAAAATAGTTTTACAGATCAATAATCAAAGTGGTTAGAATATTTGCTAGACTGTGAATGTATATATAATATATGTAATAAAGGGCACTTTTTTTTTAACACAGAATACACAATATGTACGTTTAGAGATGCAAAAAAAGCTTATTATCAGAATTTTTCAGTTTTTTTACTTCCTTCTATTAATAATGCTTGGAAAAATGAAAATTTACAAGGGTACCAGAACCTTTAATATGTATTGTGAACCCCTTTTCTATTTAAAGTACAAAAACCCTCATTGTTGGTTAATTTGTCTCATTAGAGGTTCTTATCATATAGTTAAATATTAGGAATTATCAAATTTGAAACATTTTTGAGGAATGTAATATAATTATGTGCTTTTTATTTTTGAATTTGTGGAGGGGTTTTAGAAGAAAACCTCCCTTTAATGATTTTTATTAAAATAAATGTATGTTTTAAATATTCTTATATGTAAAATTAAATAATCATTTTTGACGTGTTCTTACTTTTTATTTATTTTAGGGACTGTTTTAGCAGCAGTTGGAGTCTTTACCATTTGTATAAAAAACTCTACTTTCGAAAAAATAAAATAAAAAAAAATTTAAAAACATTTTTCGAACAAGTATAAAAAATATAAATAATGTATTGAAATTATATATATATATATATATTGTTGAGTGTAAAATTAAACTATTGTAGATTTTTCCTTTTAAGGTGACAGAGAGTACATCTTATAGACTACGAAAATCAAATGTCATGTAGAAGTAATACAGTATAAACATTACAGTAATCCTTTGTTAACAAGGAAAATAATACGTCCAGTAATAACTATATAAATATGGGTAGTGCAGTGTTTGTTATTCAAGTGAAAATTCGTAGAAAGCCAAACATATAGGAACTCAGTGAGCATCATGACGTGATATTTATATTGTATTAGGTTCTTGTATATTTTATCTTACATTAAAAAAAAGTGTGGACATCCACAAGAGATTATAAAACTAATTAACTTTTAGTTCAAACACATTTCCATCATGTATACAATTTTAGTGATAAGCAGCATCAAGAACAACTTTGAATTCATCAACTTATGTAGACACGATTCTATCGAGAATAAATAATATATAGAGTAGTACAATCTTATTCAATAACCATGTCTACTAGTCGTGGTAATATGGTTGGTACATCTTCTTATGAAAAAAATGAAATCGCTATCCAGGGAAGAGGTAGTATTTTACCATTTCCTTTCCCTTAGTGATTTCTTGTGATCTCTCGAGCTAGATTATTATAGTTTTTATATCTTAAATAACCTAATACTATAAATTAAGATGAAGAAGAAAAAGTAAAAGTAAATGTAAAAGTGATGAACTCTAAGATATTTATTGAATATATTACTTTCTATAATGTAAAACTAAGAAACATCATGGCCCCAATCAAGGCATATAATGGGGTTATACACCCCACCACTATAGGACCACACTCCCTTACAGATGATATCTAAACTACGGTTAGAATAGTTAACATGGGAATACTACAAAATAATATTCTTTACTCTTTCTCTGTCTATTTGTTTAAGTGTTCAGTTACTTCTTTTCTATATATGAATCTGGGATTTCATCCTCTCTGTATATATTTTATTTTTCTTTAATGTAATTGTTATTACATGTACGATTTCCATCAGCAACTCTAATACCTAATAATATATTTATTCCAACAAGATTTTAATTAACGTATCTTTTGTGAATCCAAATCAAAGGAACTCTTTCATCTCAGTACAAAAGAAAATACAAACCACAACAACAACAACAACAATTATTGAACAACCCTAATCTACGTGTATCTGTACGATAAGCAAAATCTAGAAAATTATATCTTGGAAACCCTTCTTGGATACGTTAGCATCTATTTTTTTTTTTTTTTTAAAAAATAACACTTTATTATTGATGTAGTTGTTTTATGTTTATACGAAATGTAAGATACCCTAAAAGTTACAACCAAAACTGTAAAACTGTAAACCTTGACTGTTCTTTTTTTAATTTCTCCAATATTAACACTAGATGTATGGGTGTGCGACAATTAGTGGAATCCTGAAGCATCCATTTCCTATTTTAGAAAAACCTGAACGGGATTCCACTTGCGAGCAAAAATGCAAAAAGATGAAAATTAAACAATAAATACCAATTCAGTTTTACACTACCCCACAATTTCTTATATTTTCATAAGCTTCATTTGAGGCAAAACAAAAAAAAACATAATAAAGACTTGTATACAAGTGAGATTGAAAAACAGTATAAACAGGAAACGGTAAAGAAAGAAGAAGCAGTGTTCTTTCCATATTTTTCAAGATTAATGGTGGGGAAAAGTAGGGTTTGTCTCATATTACATAATTTTTTATAAAAAGTTTGGTTAAAGTTTAGGGTTGATTATTTTTTTGTCTTTTTTGTATCTCACCAAAAGAGTAGAGCTAAGTTAGATCATAACGCCTAACTATAATACAAAGAAATTGTTAGATTTGTTTCTGATAAAGTATGCGTTACAGAATCAGTTAGTGAAGGTTGATCTATATAATTATTGGTAATGAGAGCTACTTTAGAACCATCTTTCTGTCAATCAAACGTATGTTGGGTTATGGAGTGCTACGAGAGATAAGACTTCCTAGCTTTTTTTTTTTTTTAAAGAATTATGATTGGTTCTTTTGAAAGCAAAAAGCAAGTCACCTACCTCAAATAATTAACTTTAGAAATGCATATACACCCTCACACTGGGATATGTTCATAGCCCAACAGTTATTATTACTATTACTGTAACATTCTTGCCATTATCCTGAAGCCTATGTACATTCTTTTGAAAGCTATATTTAGGAAAATACGAAATAACCTTTTCAGTGAATATCCTTTAAGGTAGTAAAAAGGGGTTAGGCTTGATTTCTTTCAGTGGGGAAAACTCTTTGAAAAACACATATAAAATGGTAGGTCTTTTACTTCTCATTTTCTTGTTCCAAATTTGTTTTTCTCATGATTTATCTCCTGCGCTGTTTAGAAGGGACACAAAAAAAAAATGTCGCAGATCGAAAAATCCGTTTTTTTCCCTCCCTTTCTCCAAACTCCCCGTTTTTTTTTATTTTATTTTTGTGCGGTCGGAGTGCAATTGTTTACTTTTCCTTTTTTGTTAAGTCCCAGTTCCTGCTTGTTTTCATTTTTGTCACCGTTATTGAAATAGAAAAGAAGAAGACGACGATGTGAGAGGCAGAAAGAAAAAAAAAACCCAGAAAGAAACAATATAGCGATATCAGCAGGTATACACCAGAAATGTAACGTGCTGTCGTTTGTTTGGTTTTATTCTCCACTGATAATTTAGTCCATATCTCTGATGTTGTTATTATTATGGTCATCTTCACTTGCAATCATGCTACTGCAATTCACATTTACATTGCCTCATACTACCATTATTGTTATTATTGTCTCCAATGTTTAATTCTTTTCTTGTTTTATCGTTCTCACTACGAAAATCGCATCTATCTAGTCACATAATCAGAGAGTTGGATATGCCTACAAAACTGGGTGGCAAGAAAAATAAGAATGGGGTAAAAGGAGGGGAATATAGGGGGGGAAAAATAGGTACGTGAAGTGATAATAATAATAATAATAATAATAGTAAAAGTACCAATAAATCTTGTTTACTCCAATTTTTGCTTAAGTGATTGTGATTTCATTTGAATTTTTTTTTTTACTATATAAATAGTTAAACTGAATCTTAACAACTCTTGGGTCTTGTTTTCCTGGTCTCTTGTCAAACTTCAAAACTTTTTCTTTAATACTAATTATTACGTTAAGAAAGGAAAAGAAACCAAGCTTTGCTTATTTAATAAAACACACCAATAAATATATATTAAAAACAATGTCTGCTCCAGTTATCCCAAAGACCCAAAAGGCTGTTATCTTCGAAACTAACGGTGGTAAGTTAGAATACAAGGACATCCCAGTTCCAGTTCCAAAGCCAAACGAAATTTTAGTCAATGTTAAATACTCTGGTGTCTGTCACACTGACTTACACGCCTGGAAGGGTGACTGGCCATTACCAACCAAGTTACCATTAGTCGGTGGTCACGAAGGTGCTGGTGTTGTCGTTGCTATGGGTGAAAACGTCAAGGGCTGGAAGATTGGTGACTACGCCGGTATCAAATGGTTAAACGGTTCTTGTATGGCCTGTGAATACTGTGAAAAATCCAACGAATCTAACTGTCCAGATGCTGACTTATCTGGTTACACCCACGATGGTTCTTTCCAACAATACGCTACCGCTGATGCTGTCCAAGCTGCCAGAATCCCACCTGGTACTGACTTAGCTCAAGTTGCTCCAATCTTATGTGCTGGTATCACTGTCTACAAGGCCTTGAAGTCCGCTAACTTAAGAGCCGGTGAATGGGTTGCCATCTCTGGTGCTTGTGGTGGTTTAGGTTCTTTGGCCATCCAATTCGCTACTGCTATGGGTTACAGAGTCTTAGGTATCGATGGTGGTGACGAAAAGGCTAAGTTATTCAAGGAATTAGGTGGTGAAGTTTTCGTTGACTTCACTAAGACCAAGGACATTGTCGGTGACATCATCAAGGCTACCAACGGTGGTGCTCACGGTGTTATCAACGTCTCCGTCTCTGAAGCTGCCATTGCTGCTTCTACCGAATACGTCAGAGCCAACGGTACCGTTGTTTTAGTCGGTTTACCAGGTGGTGCTTACTGTAAGTCCGAAGTCTTCTCCCACGTCGTCAAGTCCATCTCCATTGTTGGTTCTTACGTCGGTAACAGAGCTGACACCAGAGAAGCCTTAGACTTCTTCGCCAGAGGTTTAGTCAAGTCCCCAATTGTCATTGCTCCATTATCTGACTTACCAGAAATCTTCGACAAGATGGAAAAGGGTCAAATCGTCGGTAGATACGTTGTTGACACCTCTAAATAAGCGAGTTGAATACAAGAGAAATTGAAATGAATTAATTTTTTTTTTGTGTTTTATTCCTAATTATTTTAATGTCATATGTCTTTTTCTTTTTTTTTTTTCAAGAAGGAAAAAAAAACTGATGTAGTTCATAGTTATTTGATAAAGTTTTCTCTTTATGTATAATGAGTACTTACTTTTAATGATATTTTTCATATTTAGTTAATTTTTTTTTTGCCCGGTTTTGTTTGGTTTTTGTTACAGGGAACGTTTTCTTGTGTGATATATTTTTTCAGCACAATCGTAGCAAGTAGAAGAGCTAATAGTCTTGGTTAGTATTCCTAATGAGAGATATCTATTACTGAATGCATATACAGCTGTTCTCTTATGACAAAATATAGAACCTGTGGGTGGCTGCCTTTTTGTAATTTGAGTTTCTAGCAAAGAGAGAGTAAGATTTATAATGCTGAAGGTCCCCCAATTCAAAAGGAAATTAATAAAAAGAGAAATCTACTATCATTGAACCAAACGGCTTATTAAACTAAAAAAAAAAATGAACATCAATGATAAAAGAAACCACATAATCACTGTACAATCCAAGATATTCTCTGTAGGTGAACAATCTGTTTTTCCGGGATACAAAGAATGCTTTATTTGTTAAATAAGAGGATATAACCACTGTGTGTGTGTGTTTTTTTTGTCAACACATATTTAAGTCAGCTGCCTAACTAATTTCACAGTAACTGCTAATAATAAATCCTGATGACAATTGATCCACAGTGCCAAAATAAATGCCATTGTAAACTTCCCGAAGAATCGATTCCTGTCTTAATCACAATTCTAAACAGAGACAACGCTTCCTTCTTATATAAAACTCCACTATTTACCTCTTGTAAGTTTAAGCAGAAAGTAGTTCCGCCATCATTCCGAACGGAATTTCTTTCTCTCTTTCTTTCTTTCATTCTTTCTTTTCATCTTTTTCTCTCTTTCTGTGTGTAGAAGGAAGAAAAGGAGAAAGAAGAAAGAAAAGGAGAAAGGATCGACCAAATAAAGATTGTTTTACAAGTTCATGTATCTCGTGCATTTGGAAAGAGTAGCTGATTTCTGGTTGTTTCAAGGTATTATAATAGTTGAAACTTTTTGGCTACTGAACTCTCAACAATAAATGGAAAAAGGATACTAAGTATTGAAGACTTTGTGCACTCTCCAATTCATCCATTTATTTATTGATTGATTCATCTGACAACTTTGTTCTTTTTAATATATTCCTTCTCAAACGAACATACATACAAAACACACACACACACACATATATATATCTGTACAAAAAAGAGTGAGAAAATGTTCAATCAATTAAGATCATTCTCTTCCATGAGAACAGTTTTACAAAATGTGACAAGAACAAGAATAGTCCCAACTCTACCTACTTTCTATTCGGCTAACCCTGTTCATGAAAATAACATCAATAGACTGGAATATCTGTTAAGTAAATATTCTAGAATACCCCATAAGTCAAACATCTCTGATCCATTACTAATGGCAAGAGAGAAAAGATCCGTTGTTCATTGGATTACGTTAGAAGAATACAGAGAGATCACTGGGTCTGGAGTCAGATTAAAGCCCACACAATATAAACAATTAATTTATTATTTAAACAAACTGAATTCCTTAGATCCAGAATTAATCAATGAAGAAGTCAAACTGGAGATGGATAAATACAATAGAGACAAATCAACATTCTCTAAGGGGGGTCCAACCCATGATGGTACATATAGGATCCCCGAATTAGATTCTCAAGGTAGATCCATTGCTGTTGGGAGACGTAAGTCTGCTAGTGCCAAATGTTACACTGTGAGAGGTGAAGGGTTAATATTGGTCAATGACCGCCCATTAAATGATTATTTTGTCAATATTAAAGACAGAGAAGCAATAATGTACCCATTACAAGTCATTCAAGGTGTTGGTAAATTCAACATCTACGCTTTAACTTCTGGTGGTGGAACTACTGGCCAAGCCGATGCTATAAGTCTAGCATTAGGGAAGTCATTATTGGCTTTTAATCCACTTTGGAAATCCCGTTTACATAAAGCTGGTTGTTTGACCACTGATTACAGACGTGTGGAGAGAAAGAAACCAGGTAAAGTTAAGGCTAGAAAGATGCCAACTTGGGTCAAGCGTTAATTTTTCTTCTTTTGTACTAACACAAGCATACAGAAGTGTGTACATACATATAGATATATACGCATATATTCTCTTTCTGTTTAGCCTCTTTGCTTAGATAACTCACATCACCATGTAAATACGAGAAAAATAATAAAACAAAAAATCCATTACTTGCAAATAGAACCGTGTGACAGAAAGTATTCATACGTGAATATTGTTGGGATAAGTTGCATTATCGACGTTAACCACACATGCTTTTGAAAGCCTGGTTGCTCGATGTGATAGCAATATCTTTCAGTTTTTAATGTCACTGTTGACGACTTCGAAAATTTTTTTTTCTTATTTTTTTGCTTCTTTCTTCGAGAAAAAGGCAATAAAAATAAATATGATGAATTTGAAATTTTTGGTGAAGAGGAGATGAACAACGCTTAGTCGATGAGATTGGTTTATTTGAGTGGAATTTTGCAAGTTTTAATCTCTATTCGTTGGGGGGACCCTACGCACCGTTATTACTATTACTATTATTACTATTTGTGAAACTATTATATATTTGACATTAGGTATATAATTAGGAAATAGTCACGCAACACGTACAATAAAATAGGATAAAAGGTGATAAAATAAAGCCAAATAATAAATCAACATAGTACAACGTAATATAACGACAAGATGGATCAAGAAAACGAGAGACACGTTAGAAGATTATGGAGAACATTTAGAACAGTCAAAGAAATGGTAAGAGACAGAGGCTACTTCATTACACAAGAGGAAATTGAATTATCACTAGAAGATTTCAAAGCTAAATATTGTGATGGGATGGGTAGGCCACAACGTAAAATGATGTCATTCCAGGCTAATCCAACAGAAGAAGCTATCAGTAAATTTCCAGATATGGGTTCCCTTTGGGTAGAATTCTGTGACGAGCCATCTGTCGGTGTGAAGACTATGAAGAATTTCGTTATCCATATCCAAGAAAAAAATTATCAAACAGGTATCTTTGTTTACCAAACTAGTGTCACTCCAAGTGCTATGAAATTGGTCCCATCTATACCTCCTGCCACTATCGAAACGTTCAATGAAGCTTCCCTAGTCGTCAATATCACACATCATGAATTGGTTCCAAAACATATTAGACTAAGTTCAGAGGAAAAGAAGGAATTATTGAAAAGATACAGATTGAAAGAGTCTCAATTACCTAGAATTCAGAGGGCTGATCCTGTTGCATTATATCTTGGTTTGAAAAGAGGTGAAGTTGTGAAGATTATTAGAAAGAGTGAAACTTCTGGTCGTTATGCCAGTTACAGAATTTGTATGTGAGACAGGGAAAAGAAAAAAAAATAAATTGCTAACTAGATTTATTTTATATTTCCTATATCTATTTCCTATTTCTGTTTGTGTTAGTAACCTTTTCTGTCTTTATATGCTTTATTGATTTTCATCCTATTGATAAAAATATTTAAACTATTGAAATTGGTTCGAAAGGATTGAAAAGAGAAAGAAATAATATCCAAAAACTCAAAGATGCTCTCTATACATAATTATCCATTAACATTTGTATCATAATAATTAAATTATATATACATATACATATACACCCATACGTACATACATATATATGTAATTAACCATAGAAACCAGTCGTTTAAAAAAGAATCTAACAAAAAATATTAAACTACTGTCATTATTAATTTATTCAATGCCTATGATTTCTTTTATGAATAATATATTATGCTTTACTTAGTGTAGCACATAAAACTGTATCCTTAGTACCCTTCCACCAACTGATGTTTTTCAAATTCAATGGTCTTTCAGGACTAACTTCAACACCGTTGGAACCTAAATACGTTGGTCCAATAGTGACAATCAATGAATCTATCAAGTCTGGTGTCAATAACAATGTATTAATCACTTGGGCACCACCTTCTACCATTATCGATTGTATCCCATATTCATCCTTTAACCTGACCGTTAATTGTTCCCATTCAAATGTAGGGGTATCCATAATCAAATACGATACGTCGGGTTCAGGTTGTGTTGGCTCACCGTGGATAACTACTATAGGTGGCTTCCCCTGTTTTGATTTGTATAAATCCCACATCTTCGACCCAATAAACCTCCATTTCTGTTTCATATCGATGATAATTGGTCTTGGCGAATGCATCATTAAGTAAGAAACTTTGTTATGTTCATGTTTACTATCATTATTAGATGTCCATTTGCAATTCAATCCAGGATTATCTGCTAACACTGTTCCTGTTCCTACCAGGATCCCATCATGATGATAACGTAAATAATGGGTCATGGTTTTTGTCTCTTCATGTGATATTATAGTTCTTATCCCATGACCTTTGGAGATTCTTGAATCTAAGGATTGTGCATATGTTAGTGTTATAAAAGGTTTTCTGCTAGATTTATTTTGAGGTAGATAGGGTTCTAAGAAACCTGGAAGATCTGATGGTAATGGAACTAATGACATCTCCAATAATATTATCAAGGATGGTGTGTATGTTATATGGTATTATCTATTCAAACAATTTATCTGTTAGTGTATGTTAATAACAACACTAATAAAAATACTGATTACAATAGACTGTGACTGTGACAACAACTATATAAATATGTATACATATCAATATATACACATATATTTCTATAAGTCCCCATTTGTCTGTATAGATTTGTATTCGTGTGCACATTTTATGTTTTTGTTAATCAATTCTTATGTAAATTTTCTAATTTTCAATTTCTTGAGTGGTAGTAGATTTGATCCTTCTTCACTCTATATGAAACCACTATAAGATCGAGTATTCATTGATATTACTATTACTACTACCATTATAATTACCATCGTCACCCTTCTCTATATCTTCGTTTACCATGGAAGATGGTAAATCTTTGTTGAAAGTTGTGTCAATTACACGTTGTGGTTTCGAACTGTTGAAGTGTTTCCTCCTTTTAAAATGACTTTTCGATCCTATATCTTTTGTCCAATTTAATGATCTCTTGTTACTTTGGTCGTCAGAATCATAATAATTATCAATATTCTCGTTTTCAATCGATGTTACAGGTCTCTTTAAGAGACGCCCTTGTCTTTCTTCAAATTCCAATTGTTTTTGAACCAGCTTCTTTCTTTCACGATCCAGTCTTAATCGCTGCCTGTCTTCCCATTTCTTTTCTTCTAAATCATGGTCTATTGTATCATCATCATTAAGCAATAAAGTTCTTTTCAGAAGATCTTTGTCTGTAGATGTATAATTATGATCAATGTTAATTTCATTCAGTGATAAATTTTTGGTAACTATTAAGGAATGTTCAATTCTTTGATTTAATCTTTTCTTTTCAATGTCCTTAATTGAAATAGATGGATCCTTGGTTAACGAATTTTTAGGAGACTCTGTCTTTCTAATCAATACTGGTTTATGATATGTGATTTCATCCTCACTCTCACTCTCACTCTCACTCTCACTCTCACTCTCACTCCTGTGTTCATTACTATCATTATCCTCTTTTTCTAATATATCATTTACAGATCGTGATAAAGCCAATCCATCTCGAGAGACAACTTCTTTTTGTGCATTTACGATATCTTCTTCTAATTCATTATGGTTAATAGATTCAGGTCTTCTAAAGTGTCTAATTGCCATTAGTTCTTCTATTTTATTAGAACGATGGGGGGGGGGGGTAGCTATTAATGACTAAATAGTACGATGTTTTAAACTCTTAGCTGTTTCAAATAATAAAAAGAAATTTGCTATATTAACTCTATAGCGTGGTCATCATGCATTATTATGCATATACACCTCCTTACTCACAACAACCGTAAAAAATCTATTTACACACACACACACACACACATATATATATGTACAGACAAAAATTTACATATATATATATAAAGTGTCAAGATGAGTTTAATCTTTTAAGAAAATAAATTTTCAGATTGACCATATAGGATAAACACACACAAACGTATATAACTATAGAACAGAACTGATTAGAGGATAAACAATACATCGATTTATTATTTACAAAACTCATACACACACACACACACACACACACACACACACACACATACATACATATATGTATCAGTATGTTTTGTATATGGGGGCTATACATTAAAATAGTTTAGCAATCACCACTTATATTTTTTAATACAACGGACTTTCTCTGGGAATGGTAGCGTTGGTTCTTTTGGCATAATCAAATGGTCCACAAGACTTGTCACATGTTTTGGAGTGACTCTACCTAACCATATTAAAGTCCTTGTCTCCTTAAGATATATTTGAACATTCCCTGCGTATTTATGACCCCCTACATGACAGATAAATTTCACATTGACACCATCTGGTCTTAGATCAGAGTTATCTCTAAATAACCCGTATTTCTGCAACCTCTTATCGAACATTTTCTTCAAATATGGTGCTGTAATACCACATCTTTTATCTCTGGTTGTATGTGAGCAAATAAATACAAACGCCTTCTCATGCGCAATCGATAAATTTTTATGTTTGGACAATAACTGTTGTTCATCATAGTTGTTTGCTAATAGATCAGGCACTAAATTATTTAAAGTATCATCGACTTCAGATGAATGTAGATCTTTGATCCACAAGAAATGGGGTAATATCAATACATTATTTTTAATACCTTTCATGACTTCAATATCCATGATGTTTATGGGCAATGAAGTGACACTGCAGGTCAGAGTTTGTCCATCGCCAAGATTCCCCTTTTCATACTTCTCCAAATTTGCTTTACACCAACTAGAGATTTTATCTTGTACACTACCCGGCTTCTCTTGACATGCATCATGTTTCCAGTCCTGTTGTGATGTTGGAACAATGAAATGGATTTTTGGTATCTTTGAGGTATTGTACAAGGGTTCACTCCAATCAATGACCAATTTGGAGAAGACTTTTTCTCCATCTAAGAGAGTCTCATCGTCATCGTCATCTTTATCTGAGCCTGAACAATTTTCACACTTATCATGGTGTAAAGATTCAGTTAATCTGATCTCATCTGATATCAGTTGCTTAGCATCTTTACTCAATAAATCACCTTCACCACTCTTTAAATAATCTGAGGTTCCATCCCTGGTGATACTGTCTATAACTCTATTCAATGGATTCTTAATGAAATCTTTAATTCCCATAACTTTTGTTCTTTTGCCACACCCTGTTTAGCTGACTATCTATCTACTTTGTTATGTCTCTACTACTGTTGTTTTATGGAAGGAGGAGAAAGATTGCTGACGATCTCCATGGCGGAGAGGGTAAGGAATTCAGTCGCAGATCTTGACAGAAGTAACTGTCAGCCTCTTCTCTTCTTCTGTTTGTCTTGGCGTGTGGAAAATTATCGCATCGTTTTTCGAGGCTGGGCCAATGCGGGGAATGTGAGGCAGGGGAGTTTGAAAGAAGCAGATATTGGTATGGAAAGTTGGGTGCATTTAGCATTTGTGAGTGTCTACATCCTATACTATATTACTTTATCATATCGGAGTATCAATAGTCTTTGCTGACTAAGTCATTCAAGAATAGGCACAATTTTAAAGTGGGCAAAAAAAAAAATAACTGATCGAATAGATGAGCATCAATAATAACAACTATAGTTATAATGGTGTGTCAATTCTTAATACTAACAACAACAGCAGAAGCAACAACAGCAGCAGCAGCAACAGCAGCAGCAACAGCGGTGATTTTATGAAAAGCAATAGTATCCAGAATGATACATCGGCTTTCCAACCATTTCATTCCTTTAATGACACTCTGAAACCTTTTGAACCCTTCCACAACAATAACAACAACATTAATGATTATAACACTAATAACAAACAAAATCCTATGGATGTGAGAGATAATTGTAACTTTCCATCCCTGAACCCTCCCCCTTTCTCCTTTCAAGATCAAAATCCATTGAGATTGTATCCAAATAATATGTATGCTTCGTCACCTTCATTTATTGCGTACAGTGCTAGTCTTAATACAAACACAAGCACCGGCATAGTAATCAATGCTAACAATAAGCTCACAAAACAGTTACCTTTACCAAGTTTAATCTCCAATCAACATACTATTCCACCCCTTGCAACATCCTATCTTTCTCCTCAATTCTCAATTTCTTCACATCACGGTAATAGTGCATCGAATTCTTCATTTGACAACACCATTAATAACAACAGCAATAGCAGCAATAGTATTAATTCTCAAAATCCCATTTCGGATACTGACAAATATAACAAAGAGTTTCCCAATGCCATTAAGATAAAATCAGAGATAATTTCTACTTATAAACAATTCAAAAGAAATAATAGAGCATGTGACACATGTAGAGAGAAGAAAATTAAATGTGGTCCGTTAGATCCAACCGTTAGTAAATGCAATAACTGTATTAAAAGAAAAAAACCATGTACTTTCAATTTTCATCTCATATTAGAAATGAATAAAAAAAATAAGAAGAAGAAAGTTAAGGATAAAGAGAATCCATCATCTAAAAAAATCGAAAAATCGACCAACCACAACAGCAACATCCTCCAAATTGATAAGATCGAACATCTTGAAAATCTATCTTCTCAGTTGGAAACAAATAATAATCATCTTATCGATAAATTATTACGGAAAATATACTTATTAAATGATATTCAGTTCAATTGTATTGAATTGCTCAGTGATATAACTTCTAAAAAGGGGATTCCAAATGTTGACATTGATTTTACACCCAAATGTAAATACAAACAATACAGAACAACTTTATTTTCATCAAATAAGTTGGTTTGGATTGCAAGCAAAATAGATAGTTTTAAGAAGAAAAATGGAATTAATCAAAAAGATTCGAATTCAAACTTAAATAATTTTTATGAACCTATCAAAAAACATTTCAATGAAATATCAAAATTGTACATTATTAAGTTGAAAATATTGACAAATTTCGATATGTTCTTGGAAAAAGATAAAAATGGTAATCGTAAGTTGTTTGATCTACCAGCTGATATTGAAAAGACTAATAGAATCTTAGAAAATTTACATTTCTCTTTGTTATTTTTCATTTCACCCATAGTAACATCGGAAGAAACCAACAATCTACTGAAGAAATATTATAATAAGGAATATATGGAGTTTTCTGAAATTTTTTTACTCAATGTCTCCGTACTATTTGGAATCCAATCATCTTATGTCTTACATTCCAAGGATGGTATTCAAATTAGGAAGGACAACCATACGCCATCTATTGAATATATGGAGACTATGGAAAAAAAATTGTTTATTAATTGTACATATTGTTATAATAAAGTGATGACCCATTCAAGTGATATATATGTCTTAAAGGCTTTATTACTTTGGAGTAGATATATTTCAATTACATTAAGTGATGAATTAGGACGTGATATTTTTACCAAAGCAACCTATATCGTTCAAGCATTAGGGTTGCATAAAAAAGCTTATTATGATAGCCTTTCAAGGAAAGATTTCATCTCTGTAAAGGGCTTATGGTGGTATTGTATATCATTAGATAGATTGAATGCAACACGTCTTTCAATGTCACCTTTAATCTTTTATGAATCTACTTTTCCTACCTATATGTCAAAGGACATGTTCTTAAACGATTTAAACACATTATTAGAATATGATAATAAAAAGGATGAGCAAATTTCAAATTTTGAACACGCAATAGATTATGCTGCCTCGCATTACGAATATTTTTCACTTTTAATAACGTACTATGGTTCTCGTGTCAGTAAATACGAAGATGAAGTAATGGCTACATGTTTTAGTAGTCAGAGCATCCTCACTTCATCATTTAACCAATTATTAGACAAAACGTTGGCAATTAATATGAGTTTACTAAAATGGAGAGACAATTTACATCCCGCAGTCAGATTAGAAACATTTAAGGATTATTATAAGATTCTCTCTCTTCAAAATAACCAACAAAGACCAGAATTTCAATTTGAAGTTATATCTTGTTATATTATCACATATCATTTTAGATATCTGACTCTTTTAATTACTTTGAATCTTTTCATCATTTCTTTAATTGACGATAACATAGAAGGTGTGATAAACAACTCAGGTGAACTTGCTAAATTAAGGCAAATAAAGAAGGAATCAATGAGAAAATACACCGAATACGCACACAAAATTTTAAGAACATTTTGCACTCTTAAGAACGAACCTTTTATTTACAGAGAATGCTTTTATTTTTTTTATACTGCCGTATTTGTATTAATGTTTAAAGTCATTGATAGACTAAACGATAAGACGGCTCAATTGGATAATATGGTGTTACTTAAAGCACTTCACAGACCATACTATATTATGTTAGAGAAAGAAGGAAATATTAAAGTACGTGAAAATATGAAGTGGAATGCAGGTTATTACATGTACGTGCATTTATTAAAAACCATCACTGAATGTTTCTTAAAGGACGATCTATATTTGAATACATTTGCGCAAAAGTCTGACGTATATGAAACCTGTCTTACAGTACTGACAGGTGTTGCAAGACTTGCAAAGGAGAAGGCCATTGCTGAATTGGAATCCGCAGAGACAGACCAAACTAAATTTTCTGAAAAGTCCTGTAAAATATTCAATGGTTTAACAAAATTTTTTATTGATTTTTTAAAAGATGAAAACCTACCTACAGCTGAAACCATAAGGAAGTATATATACTACTCTGATAATAAACAGTCTCCACAGTTAAATAAAAAAGTTCCAGCAGACTGTTCAATTTTTACTCCGCAGGAAATAGAACCTGAATATACTGAGGAAAGAATTCTGAAGGACTTTAATGAAAACATTGGTTTTTTAACTCATGGCACATTTTTTTACGATCGTGACCTATTCTTAAGTGAAACTCTAAAGGATTGGAACTTGATATAGAGATCACCATGTATTATTATATATAGATATATACATTACTTACAAAACCTTTATAGATATTAATATATTCCCAAATATAGTATAAAAAACAATATTTAGCATAAAAAATTAAAGAACAATAATCACATTAATTTCTTTTTCTTTAAACAAAAACTAGCAAAAATTAGCAATACTTCAATTATTTTTCACCCGTAAAACCTGGAATGGATGATGTAAAGAATTCATCAATGTATCTGATAGGTTCTTTCTTTCCAATTTCATCCAACATTGTAATTTCTTCTTCAGTTAATGGGGCAAATTCGATGCAACTAGCAATTCTGATCGGATTCAATGATCTTGGGATCACAACTGTACTTTTTCTAATATGATAAGAAACTAAAATATCATTAACTGTCACATTATATTTTTCACTTAGTTCTTTTACTAATGGTAGTTTAATAACTGGAGCACCAGTAGAACCTAATGGAGAGTATGCTGTCAACAGAATGTTATTCTCAGCACAGAATTCCTTGAGTTCAAGTTGTGGAAGATGCGGATGAACTTCTACTTGGTTAACAGTTGGTCTAACTTCACATTCTTTTAAGACTCTTTGCAAATATTCAATTGGAAAGTTGGAAACACCAATAGCTCTAACCCTCTTGTCATTTGGATCAAGGTAAATTTTCTCTAATTGTTTATATGTATCCATCCAGTCCGCACCTTCAGCAAACAATGCTTCACGTTCTCCCTTTCTTGGAAGACCTTTAATCCCGTGAATTCCATCTTTAGCATCTTCTACCCTTTGGAAACATAATGGCCAATGTTGAAGATATAAATCAATATAATCTAATCCAAGATCATGTAGACTTTCATCTAAAGATTTACTGACATTATCCCAATATACTGGCCAAACTTTTGAAGTAACAAATATATCTTCTCTTTTGATATCACCATTTTCAATTAATTCTTTAATTGCTTCTCCAATGTACGGTTCAGTTCTGTAAAACCAAGCAGTATCAATATGTCTATAACCTGCTTTGATAGCGGCCTTAACAGCTTGTTTAGTCTCTTGTGCACGTTCTTTAGGGGATGCAGTACCTAGCCCTAAAGCTGGAATTTGAACACCATTGTTCAATTTAAACGAAATCTCAGTTGTCTTTGGATGTAACATTTTTAAAAAAAACCAATAATCTTAACTTTGCTTGATTTCCTTGATTTGTGTCAGAGTTGTTGGGAGTTTGTGTTTAATTTTTTATAAGCATGCAACCCTTTATATACCTCTTTTATAGCAAAGTTCAAAGGTGTCAATATGTTTTTACAACCTCGGAGTTAACAAATAAGGGAAGGGAGTTTAAATTTTTAAACCGGAGTTAATGTGGAGTTTTGGAATCTAGCATAAACCACATCCCTATTGTAAAAGGAAAAACATTCCTACTACCGAACCCTTTAAAATTTTTTAAAAGGTAAGGAGTTACAATGTGAATAATTTTTTTTTAAACAGACAGGATAATTTAGTTGCTCTTCATATTTTTCTAAGAAATTTTTTCAATGATAAAGCTAGACCTAGGATGACAACAAACTTTACAATGTTTTTTAGATACAGTCATCTCTTGTTACTCAGGATTCTATCAATATTAAAGATCATACTGTTTTATTGTTTTCAATTCTGTATCTTTATTTCCCCTGGAAGGTACTGTCCCCACAAATTTGTGAAGTTGTTCCTCTAATATCTTTGTTTTGTTAGTTAGTGAGGAAAGTTTTATTGCTGCTTTTTTCATAAGGATATCTTTAGCAATTTCATCAAAAAAATAATTAATTTCTGATTTAACTGATTCAATTTGTGGTCCAAGTATAGTACCAGTTTTATGTAAATAATAATTTGAAGTTAGTTCTTTCAAACATGTCTGATATTTTGTTAAACAATTTTTATGAATTAAACCTTCAAAAAGTTGATATAATGATTCTAAAAATTTGATAGATTTATCTCTATAAAATACCAGGAGAATACTCTGATTTTTCACTTGTTGACTTTCATTTTCTAAACAACCATATGCATTATACAACTGATCATATTTTGTCTCTAAGTTTTTCAAACTATTATATATATGATCATCTTTTTTACTTGAATACTCACTACATGGTGGTGTTGTAATCTGGTGTTCTGATTGTTTCACAGTCTTCGTATTTTTATGCGTTTCTTTTTTTGACTTTCTTTTATCATTTAAGAAAATATCATTGGAATTAGATGTTATTAGTTGCTGTTCCAATTTGGAGAGGTTTATTTCTAACATTTTAATCGTTTCTTCCTTTTTGTGTATCAATTTTTGAAAATTTACGCACTTATCCGAATAATCTGTCAAACTAGATTGTAGTAATATATATACCTTTTCAATTAATTCTTCTGATATGTCACCTATTGCTGATGTATTTAGTATGGGTAAGTCTTTTTCCTTTGCTAACGTATTATAAATATTGATAATACTTATACTCATTTTTTCTGTGATCATTATTTTATTGCTAATTGCCTTATCTTCTTGTGATTGAGGTGTATAGTTACAAGGTCCAGCTGTTGCCAATTGTGTATAGTTACTTCTTTCTTCTTTATCGATCTTTGATATGTCAGAAAAAAAAGTATTATCCTCTTTCTTAGCAAATGTTTGTGATCGACCATAAATGTTAGTATCCAGGCTATTTTTTGAAGTTTTTGATACATTTAAATTGTTTTGTGCGGATGACTTGAGGTCATTTAATTCTTTTGTTGAATCTATCATCAAACGACCATTTTTATCTGTCTCATTTTCACCAGAAAATATACTGAAAATTGTCCCTTCTTTTTGGTTGACTCCTTCTTTCTTTTTCCGTGATACAAATGTTTTGGTTCCTTTAAATGAATGCATTAACTTTTTGAAACTTCTACTATTTATTGATCTCTCATTTAATATAGCATTTTTTCGGACTTCTTCTATCTCTTGGACAGAGTGGGAATTAGCCGCCGTTGCACTGTCTTTATTAGTAAGTTGAACATACTCTGCCGGTGAAAGAAAATCATTTGGGTCTAATAATTTTTCTCTTAAACCATTTTGGTCATTTACATTTAAAACAGAGTGGGTTTCTGAAGTTAATACTTCTTTTTTAATGTTATTAGGTGATAATTTAGATGTACCTTTCCTTTTAAAAAAATGAAATTTATTTTTTTTCAGAGCAGTTTCACCTTGTGGGTGTTCTTCACTAGACATAGATATCTGCACAATTTACTTTATTCTTTTTGACTTGCAGTTACTATTATCAAAAAAGTCAAAAATTTATCTAAATATTGTTTTCCTTCTTTATCTTTAAGTTCTAAGTTTTTGTAACTGATATATTTTATATTCTACAATGAATATGAGATTTTTTTACGGCTTTCTCTTGTATTTCTTTTTTTTTTTATTTGTTTTTTTTTTTGTGACACCTCCGTTAAAAAATTTCAACAGCTGTAATTTGTGACTATATTCAACTCTTTTCAAGGACTGTAATTAGCTTAAGTTAGACCTATGCTTTGAGATAAAGTAAGATGTTTCATTTAAGACAATGTTTAAATGGTTGGTAAACCAGATTATAACTGTAGAATAGTTTAAAAAACGATGCACCTAAGATGTTACTGAAACCAGTGATCATGACTATATGGTATAGTCATTAATATCCATATTTTAGTATATTACTTGAGATAACCCCTTACAAAGTTCTTCGTCTTGACATCTAACGTTACCCTCGAACTACGTATTTCTGAATTTTCCAATGAGGGCTTCTGTAAGGTGCATTACACTTAGAAAGTACTAAAAATATGTATTAATGTAGTATACACCTTGAAAGCTTAATATTAGCTTACTTTCTCTATATATGTGTTATATAAAAGAACGTAGTGTGAAGACATGGTAAACCTAAAGAGCCACAGGAAAAGAATTGCTGGCTATTTCCATTTTAGAAAGCCTATGCTGGTTAATATTATTTATGCTAGAATTGCTCCTCAATAAAAATATATTTTTCATGATGGAAAAATATATTCTGGTAAAAAAAATAATTTATATAAAAACAGAGAATTACATAGATTATTCATATATAGGTTTATAGTATGTATAGTTATCATACATAGAAAGAAAACAAAGAAGATTTTACTATTTAATATGCCATTACACAATTATCTATTGATTTCACAAATCTACTATATCATCATGTCCAACTTAACCACAGATATGAATAATCTATCTATTTCTTCTCAATAACGTCCTCTAATTACACAGGAAAGGTAAAATCCTGCACGGAGGATTTTAACTGTTTTTATTCTTTTTGTAAAATAATAAACTCAATAAATTTAAATATAATGTACTCAAAGATAAGAAGATATCTAAGAATACAGATAGATAATAATATAATTAAATAACTAAGGATATAAAGATAATATATATATAGTATACAGGATCGTAATACTTTGTTGTTGTTCTTCTTTTTTTTGTCCTCCCCTCATTATTAATTAATAATAAGTGTTATCTTCGAATATCCAGAATTAAAGTAAGAGGTCAAGGTTCATGACTCCTTATATTTAACACCTACAATTATTCCTTCGACGACAACGAGAAACAGTTTTTTCCCAACTCCAACAAAGATACGGAACGAGATAAAAATAAAAAGAAAAGAGATAAAGAAGAGTAATCTTGTTACAAAGATTAGGAATATTACATCTTCATCTATTACATTACAAGTATATAAAAAAAGAAATGCCACCTCCTGGAATCGAACCAGGGTTTCATCGGCCACAACGATGTGTACTAACCACTATACTAAGATGGCCCAAAAGCTTATACTTTGTAAAATATGTGGATTGATGTGTAGACTAAATTATAATATGATATTAAAAATATATAGAAAAGGTTAGGGTTAGTCCTCTTCTAAAGTTATATAGTTATATAATCGCGTATTCGCCGGTTCGCCCGTTGGCTTCTTCTATATAAATTATATATTATATATTATGTACTATATAGGAAAATTATAAGTAAACAAAATTCTTATAAACTCACAAACTCGTGAATCTACTCGGAGATCTTGCCTACTTATATATGTCGCATGTAAATCAGAAATGTCGAATGAAAACTTGTCTCAATGATTGTATCACTATGAGGCGT